>NKYX01000043.1:0-39651 GCA_002370475.1 Metschnikowia drakensbergensis | reverse complement strand
TGAACAGTCTGAACAGTCTAAACAGTCTGAACAGTCTGAACAGTCTGAACAGTCTGAACAGTCTGAACAGTCTGAACAGTCTGAACAGTGCTCTGAACACTCCCCTGAACACTCCCCTGAACACTCCCCTGAACAGTGCTCTGAAGTTTCTCCAACACTCCCCTGAACAGTGCTCTGAAGTTTCTCCAACACTCCCCCGAACACTAAACCCCGGCACATGGTTGCTTGGTTGATTGACTATTTAGTGCTGGCCCTCGATCAAGTCATTCTTCACCCGGTAGAAAATGTAAAACCACATGGTGGCTCCGAGGAACTTGGCCCCCCACTTGATCTTGGCGTCGACGTGCGGCTTGCTCACAGGAGCATGGCGGATGTATTTGGCGAGATGAGCTGCGGCCATGTTGTGTTGTAAAACGGGGTGTGTGGGATGCTCGCTGAGAGCTTTTGGTTGGCTCGCGCCGGGTGCACGGGTTCCTGCACGCCCCTCGCTCCTTATTGCAGCCGCCAATTGTCCCGCCGCACGCAGCCAGTGGGGCCGCCCCTTGAGGCCGCTCCGGAGCCGCCCCTTAAGGCCGTTTCGGAGCCGCCCCTTAAGGCCGTTTCGGAGCCGCCCCTTAAGGCCGTTTCGGAGCCGCCCCTTGAGGCCGTTTCGGAGCCGCCTCACTTCCGTTTCAAATGCAACTTCTGGTGTCGGGTCAAATTGGACTTGACATTGAACCGCTTGCCGCATCCCTCCCAGTCACACTTGAACAGCTTGACGCCAGTGTGTGTGGTGAAATGGATTCGAAATGACAGCGGCCGCTTGAATGTTTTAAGACACACGGGGCACTCATGGGACTTGATTTTGGGCTTTTCTGTTTTTTGTTTTTGTCCGTCACTGCCACGAGGGTAATTTGAGGGATGGTACTCAGCAGGATTGATTGGGAGGTTGGAGTGCTCCGGATTGATTGGAAGGTTAGAGCGCTCCGGATTGATTGGGTTTTCGGAGAGAAACTTTCCAAAACTTGCAGGGTCATGACCCCTGCTCTTACAGCTTTTGTTAGCGCCACTGAATTGGCTGCCAAATGTGAATTGCCCGGCCCCTGTGGCCTCCTGCACGCGCCACCCGCCCGCCGGTCTGCATGCACTCCCAGGGCATTCAAGCATGCCATTGAAGTCCAGCCCCCCGCCCGCTTCCTGCGTGCCCAGGTACATCGGGTACTTCATCTGGTAGACTTCGGGAGGCATCTGTGTTACCTCTCTGATTGCTGGCATGCTGGATGGTCCGCTTTGCGCATAGGCGGACGCGTTCTCGGTCTCCAACGACGTATTGGACTCCCCGTGCTTGTTTTGAAGAGGCGTTTTCAAAGCCTGAAACGGCTCGCTGTTCTCGAACTTTGCCTGAAACGGCTCGCTGATCTCGAACTTTGCCTCTAACGGCTCGCTGATCTCGTTGTTCGCCTCATACGGCTCGCTGATCTCGTTCGCCTCAAACGGACCCGTGGACTGCTCGTCCGCCAGCGGCTGCACATTCTCAAGCGGGTACGTGTTATGCAGATAGTTGGCCTGGTGGGGAAGCTCAATGTCCCATCCACAAGGCGCCGGCTGCGCGTGTGTGCAGGACCAGATACTATCCAAGTAGTCTGACTCTTCGTGCACCTGGAATTTGCTGAGCGGCCCAAACGACTCTAGCACCGGCGTCGCTATCTGGAGCCACCGGCCCGGAGCCACGCTTCCGAGCGGCTCTGCTAGAGGCGCATCTATCTGGAAGTACTCGGACTCGGTAGAGAGAAGGTCCGGTTCCGCTCTACTGAGTTCGTGCATGGAGATATTATTGTGAAGCATAAGCATGGAGAAGCCGTGCCGAAGAAATGCGGAGCAATACCCTTAAATATTGCCCCCGGTTTCGGGCACATTCAACCCGCCTGAGGGCTGCCACGCAACGCGGTCGCTTATTCTAAAGCCCGCGTTCTTTTTGCTTACAGCCCGACTCTGGCCCGCTATTAGGCGACCAGACCAAGCACGACTTTCCGCACGAGAGGTGGTCCGGGGTTGTGGCAAGCATTATCGTCGTGTGTCTGTATGGGGTGCAGCAAATGTTCATGTACGATGCACAATGCGCTGTGCGTGCATGGAAAGGTGATTACCAGGTGTGGACGGACAGAAGCCAGGAATTTTCAGGGGGCTCCAATTGAAAGTTTGCAGCATTGGAAAGCTACGGCCATCTGCCCGGATCTGAATGCGGTGCCCGAACTCAACCGTGGCTGAGGACAGCGTCTCTCGTTCACCACCAGACGTGCGGCTGCAGTACAGGAATCGAGACCTCGCAAATGGGGGGCATGTTTCTAGAAACTTGTTCGACTTGTCGCAGCCTGCACTGGGCCGTGCACCAGTTTCCTGATTCGCAAGAGCGTGGTTAGGCCGGTAACCCGGCGGGTTACGGGTTTTTATCAGCCGGCCCATCGGCCCCGATACCAAGCGCCGAATCCCGTGACAAGCGGAATTCATGACTAGCGGAATCACGTCACGCGGTGCTGCAAGTCAGAGAACTGCAAGTCAGAGAACTGCAAGTCAGAGAACTGCAAGTCAGAGAACTGCAAGTCAGAGAACTGCAAGTCAGAGAACTGTCCAGAGTACTGCAAGTCAGAGAACTGTCCAGAGTACTGCAAGTCAATTATGGTACTACGAGTCGTTCTTCGAGTCGTTTTACGAGTCTACTTCTAGTGCAATGCTCGAGACACCGGTGAAAAGAGACCGGCGAAACAGATTTTGAAAAGGAAACATTGGCGGCAAGCTAGAACATGGCCTGCATACAGGCGGCGGCCGCTCTACCAAGCGCACTAGCCGAGCAAGGCAACCGAAGACGAGAGGTCACATGCGTGTGAACTATACAAGCGAAAGATGAAATACGGATCACGTGGCGGAAGAACATGCATTTGCACAGCCAGCATTGTGTTTAAGAATGGGGCGCAAGAGAAACCGCACAGGGTTGTTCATCGGGGAACAAAGCCAAGTGCAGGGGCAAGTCGAGTAGCCGCACCAAAGGATCTACGTCTGCGGAAACAGAAAGCAGAGTAAGCGGGTGATCGGCAACGGTGGCTAGAAGAGTCACGGGGTCACGAGCACATGATTCATAAGACCCGAGCTTCCGGCCCCATCCGTGTGCAACAAACGCCCGTTGAGGACGGCGACGCGGAAGGTGCCGTTGGCTATGGCCGGTGTTCAGCTAGTGTGGCGGCCAGCGGTCACGTGCGGGAAACTATAGACGTGTCACGTGCGGCTAATTTTAGTCACGTGCGGCTAACTATAGACGCGCACCCGGCGTACGCCCAGATGACGTCGTGGGAGCATGACAGCTGCACCACAACATGGGGCTGGATCAACCCCTGGCATCGACAAGATCATTGGACTGTACCCACAGAAGGTAAACACCGATCTGGTTGCGGAGCAGGGCTTAGTTGGGAGGCATGATCTCCAGCCAGCATTGCTCGGGCAGATGCATGATGCGTTGTGCGCACATGCAAAGTTGTCAAATCAATGCTCTTATGCGCGCCATATACCCAAGGAGTCGTTAATTGCGTGCATTGTGTGGTGCGGTACAGGACAGGCCCAAAGATTTGCAGAGGGGAGCCAACAATTGGCCGCAAGCGGCCGTAAGCGGCGACGCCCGCAGGAGACCCGGACGGCAGCACAGCAATTGCTCGTCGACCGGCCGGGCACCATGAACGGCGGCCCGCAGGCAGTGGCGGCCAGCGGCGGCAGCGGCGGCAACGGCGGCAGCGGCAGCGTGGGGCTATATTTAGCAACAGCGAGCCCGGGCGCTATGTGCCGTCCCGGTGGGCCTGCATGCGGCGCCGCTATCAGCATTGATCAAAGCGTCGTCGCAAAGACAGGGCCTGTGTGCCGGAGCGGGCCGCTGTGTGCAGGCGTCAGCTTTGTGTTGATCGGGCCGCTGCATCAATGGCCCTGCCGCATGCAGGCCGTGTTGACATGACCCGTGCGATCCAGCGTTTTCGCTTGCCCGCGCACACAGCCGAATTCAGGCTCCTATTTTTACCCGCCGCTCCTTATAAAAGGCAGCCCGTCCCCCTCGTTTTCGGCCATCATCTTTTCCTCCGCTCTCACAACAAACCATCCAGCATAGCATGAAGTTATCGTTTGCCCTTTTGTCAGTCATTGCAGCCGCCCAGGCCGCCTACGTGCCTTCGGAGCCTTGGTCCACGTTGACCCCTTCCAAATCTGCATCGGCCGGTATCACCAACCACACGGCCAAATTCGGCATTCTGATCCAAACCGTGGCTGCTTCGTCCGCCGCCAAAAGAGACGTGGTCAACCAGATCGGCGATGGCCAGATCCAGAAGCAGACCTCGGAGACTTTGCAGACGCCAAAAACCACCGCCTCTGTTGTGAACCAGATTGGCGATGGCCAAATCCAGAACCAAACGCTGCAGCCAAAACCTACCACGGCTTCGGTGGTCAACCAAATCGGCGATGGCCAAATCCAGAACCAAACGCTGCAGCCAAAACCTACCACGGCTTCGGTGGTCAACCAAATCGGCGATGGCCAAATCCAGAACCAAACGCTGCAGCCAAAACCTACTACGGCTTCGGTTGTCAACCAAATCGGCGATGGTCAAATCCAGCACCAGACCGCTTCGGTGATTAACCAAATCGGTGATGGCCAGATCCAGCACCAGACCGGTTCCGCCGTCAACCAGATCGGCGATGGCCAGATCCAGCACCAGACTGCTTCCGCCGTTGCCTCCCAAATTAGCGACGGCCAGGTGCAGGCCACCGGCGTCCCTACGGCCGCTGAAGAGACCGACGGCTTCCCTGTGGCTTGCTTGACGGCCAACTCGTTGTCCATGACCTTGAAGGACGGTATCTTGACCGATTCTGCCAACAGAGTGGGAGCCATTGTGGCCAACTACCAATTCCAATTCGATGGCCCACCACAGGCTGGTACCATTTACGCTGCCGGCTGGTCGATCAGCGACAGTGGGCTCTTGGTGTTGGGAGACGAGGACCTCTTCTACCAGTGCAAGTCCGGAGACTTCTACAACTTGTACTACTTTGAGAACTCCGCCGACATCAACGCGCAGTGCGAGCCTGTGCACCTCTCCGTCATTGAGTTGGTTTCCTGTTGAACACTGACTCCCCCCGCTTCTGACTTCTCCCGCTTCTGACTTACATATTTCGACACTAAATGATTGCTTTACGACTCGCCTGTATGCCCCGCGCTGCTCCTGCACGCACGACGCGCCCCGCCTCTCCTCGCGTCTGCGCGTCTGCGCGTCCACACGCGTTTCCTGGTTTATACGCAGGCGCCGTGGTCTCCCCAATCCGCTCACTCCTGCATATATGCCTGTGCTTTCCTGTGACTGGATACACCTGTTGTCTGTGACTGGATACACCTGTTGTCTGTGACTGGATACACCTGTTGTCTGTGACTGGCTATGCCGTGCTGTCCTGTTCTGGGACTACATATCCGGCGTAGCAACGTTGGGATGTACGGGTTCGGCGGCGCACCCGTTTTGAATCTTCCATATGTTCTTAAGCTGGCCATCTGCCTGTCCCTGTCTGGCTGCCTGAAGTTGCTGGCTGCCTGTCCTTGTCTGGCAGAAGTTTTCTGCTCACCTCCGTAAAAAGCCCTTCTCCTTCTTCGACGAAGTAGCTTTGTTGGTCATCGTGTACGCCACACTCGTGTACAACGAAGAGTCGGCGCCTATGATGGCATCGGTCTCATTTTCGTCGTAGTGGAGCGTCACCGAACTGAACAGAGCAAATGGGTCCTCCGAATCGTTGGGTTTCTGCACAAAAGGTTTCTCGTCATTCACCGGACTCTCGAGCTTCTCCTCGGCCTTCTTATTCTTGGTGAGCACCGGAATCATCGGCGGCTTTTGGTTCCGGAGCAAGGCCCACTGCGTATCCTTGAAGAACGGATGGTTCTTGATATCCGACGCTCCCATTTTAGACCCGAGTCGCTTGCCCTCGTCCTTGATAAGTAGCTTTTTGATGCAGCTCTTACACTGTGAGGATATGGACCTTGTGTCCGTGAACCGCACGTCTTTCTTGAGCACGTTGCTAAACGTGGCCTTGCGGTCGCGTCCTTTGAAGGGTGTGGTGCCGTAGAGCATCTCATAGACAAGAATGCCCAAAGTCCACCAGTCAACGGCGCTTGTGTGGCCTTTTCCACGAATCACTTCGGGTGCAATGTATTCCTCGGTGCCCACAAAAGAGTTTGTTCTGAACCCGTCAATACACGCTTTCGTGTCGATATTTGGGTTGGACAGGCTGTGGCTCTTGCTGAACTGAATCTCCGGGTTTTTAATGTTCTCCGACTGCTTTGATAAATCAAAGTCACTGAGCATTATGTGGCCCAGCTGGTGAAGCAAGATGTTCTCGGGCTTCAAGTCCCGGTAGATGAAACCCTGCAAGTGGAGATACTCCAATGCCGCCGTGACTTCTGCAGCGTAGAATTTGGCGTCGTCCTCATCAATTGTCTTGTTGTTCCTCGTCTGCAACGCCCTGAAAAACTCTCCTCCCATACAGTACTCCATGCAGAGATACAACGAGTCGTGCAGCTGGAAAGAGTGGTAGAGTGTGACGATGAACGGGTGGTTGCTTGTGGCCAAGATCTCCTGCTCGGCCAAGGCCCTTTTGATTTTGTTTCTCTCGATCATCTCCTTCTTCTTGAGAATTTTCATGGCGTACAAGCGGGACGTTGTCTTTTCCCTGACCAAGAAGACCTTGCCCACGTCGCCTTTGCCCAAAAGCCGGATTTTTTCGAAACACCCTTCGTTGACCTGCACATCCAACACACGCGTAGCCAGGTTCAGGTACATTCGGCCCTGGGTGTAGGTGCGGGGCCTGCCCTTGGGGAAGGAAAGCTCGCCAATATGGTCATTGACGTCAAAAGGCTCCGGGGCTTCGGGCGACGCCGGTTTTTCGTGTAGTAACCGGACCAACGGGGCAGACGCCACCCGCCTCAAGGTTTTCCTCAAGGGCGTGACCGGCGCCAGCAAGTTGGGCGGGGGGACCGCGAGATGGCCGTCTGGAACCATGATATCTTTGTCGTCCATTTCGAACAACGGCTCGTCTGGCTTGAACGCCGTTTTCGGGTCCAAGAGCTTGGCGTGCTTGCCCAGCGACACCGAGAGAATGGACGAGTTGTGTCGAAGGTACACCTGGCCGCCTTTCTCTGCAAACAGACTAGCGAGCGTCATCTTGCTGGATGCGGTAACATTTCCGGGCTCGTCACCCAGGCCTGGGTTTACTAGATCCAAGGAGTCTTGCGAGTTGGAGTCGTTTTTCGACTCGGACGTCAGTCGTCTGCGGCCCAAGTAGAACAACTTGGGCATGAACGACCTTTCATGGCCGGGCTTTTCTGCGGTTTCACCTTTGGCGGTTTCACCTTTGGCGGTTTCACCTTTGGCGGGTTCCTGCACTTTGGCGGTTTCACCTTTGGCGGGTTCCTGCACTTTGGCGGTTTCACCTTTGGCGGTTTTTTGACCTGGCTTTTTGCCGCTTTCTTGCTCCTTGCCGCTTTCATGCACTTTGCCGCTGTCTTGCTCTTTGCTGCTGTCATTGCCTGGCTCCTTTGGAAAAGTATCCACAGTCGCTTTCGGAGATTCCCGGCCGCCAGTTTCTATGGACAGCACAGGCTCTCCCAGAAGGCTTTTCGCCCCGTCCTGCAGGGCCAGGAACTTGAAGATGGAGCGGAGCTTGGCGAAATTCGTATCCGGCTTTTTCAGGTCCGCAGACTCCGGCTCAGGGGTAGGAGACTCGGGGTCTTTGAAGAGAAACCGCAGGAGCGAGATGGACCGGCTGCGGCCCTCGCCTTTGGAGTCGTCGATCAACGGAGGCACTTTCCAGTCGTTGTCATCGTCTGGGTAGGTATTTTTGTGGGTGTTCTGAAACACCGTGTGGTAGAAACTGGCCATCATGCAGGAGGAAACGGAGGGGGATGCACGGGTTTGGCGGCCACACGGGAAAAGGCTGCAAGACGGATCAGAGGGCCGGATCCGGAGAACTGGGAGGCGGAGCTGAGCGGTGGAGCAGAAGGGGGTGTGGGGCGGGAGGGCGTGCAGGACAGGGGGGTTTTTTGTGCAGGCTTCCGGGGGCTCTGTGCAGTACGGGCGGGTTGGATCAGGGCTCCTGGGCTGCGGTGGGTGGAGGGCGGCCTGGGTAGCAGGGGGAGAGTTGCTGTAGTTGTGGAAGTGCAGGACATGTTGTCGTGGAGTGCGGGGCGTGTAAGCGGTCACGTGCGGTCCTGCAGGGGTCAATGGTGCACGGGTCTGCAACAAACAAGATGGACGGGTTTATCTTTGGTGTACGGGTTTGCGGGTTTTGTCTGGTGTACGGGTTTATGGGTGTACGGATGCGCGGGTGTACAGATGTACAGGTTTTGACGGCTCCCCTCACATCCGCCGCGCGCACGCTGCTTCCTCCGCACCATGTCCCTAGACGAGCTCATCGGCCCCCACAGCGGGTTCGAGCAAAAGCTCCTTCATCTGCAGGACGACGAGCAGCTCTGGCTCCTGTATGCAGGCGCCGTCGCCGGCAGCCTCGCCCGCTCGCAATTCGTGCTAGAACGCGCCGTCTGTGCACTCCCGGCATCTGCCCTCCTTTGGAACGCTTATCTCCTGCTACCCTGGCCGCCGGAAAACCGGCCCCGACTCGTCGCCCTCTATAAGAGAGCGCTTCTGATCCTTTACGACACTCCTGCATACTGGCTCGGCCTCATCCGCCTTCTCCAGCTCGACATGGATTCCGCCGCCCTGGACTTTGCCGCCCTGGATTCCGCCCCCCTGGATTCCGCCGCCCCCTTGATGCAGGCGCTCGACCAGGCGTTGGCCTCTTTGCATATCTCGCAACACCCGAAGTTGTGGAACATCTACGTCCATTTGGCGGAAACTCTCAGCGACTCGTCGCCGGCCAACCCCAAAATCGCCATCTACCGGCGGCTCTTCGAGGCGTCGTCGCTCTTGCCTGGCGAAATCGCCATCTCGCCGCAGCTGTGTGTCTTGAAAATCGCCCAATTGGGCGACTACGCCGCCGCCAGCGCCCTTTTCCGCAAACTTCCGCCCCGAAAAGACCTCCTTTTCGTCCTGCAGTACATGGAAGTGGTCCTGAGCAATACGGCGTTTTCCGACACCGGCTACCTTGAAGGTGTGGCGCAAGCCGCCGTCCACGACCACCCTCAGGCCCAGTGCAAGGTGCTAATGTGGCTTGCAGACTACCACTCGGCGCGGGAAAACCCGGAAAAGGCCCGCTATCTCTACTCCGTGGCGCTCCGGTCCGCGTCGTCTATCGCCGACGTCGCCGACGCCTTTGACCGTTACACAAACTGGGAGGAGGCCCAGCTCGAGCGCTGTGTGCAGGACGCCCGAGTGGCTGACGCCCATGTGCAGATGGGCCACTTCGACGCCGTTCTAGGCCGGCGTGGCTTGTATCTCAGCGACGTGCTCCTCAAGCAGAGTCCGAACTGCGTGGACTACTGGCTTGACCGCATCGCCGTGCTTGTCGATCGGCCCAACGACCGACTCCGGGCCTATGTGCAGGCCATCCGTTCCATCAACCCCCTCGAGGCCGTTTCTTTGCTGAACAAGACGCTTGCCACCATCTGGTGTGACTACGCGGACATGTACCTCAGCTCTGGGGACGTGCCGTCGGCCGAGGTGATCTACGCACGTGCCGTGACCACGCCGTTCGGGACGACGCAGGAACTCGCAGACTTGTACATACGGTGGGCGGAGCTCAAGCTCGGCATCTCGGATGAGGCGGCGTTGAGGCACGTGGAGGAGGTGTTGTTTATGGAGCCGGGGCCGGCGGGTTCTGTGCAGGACTTCGGTGCTGGTGGGAAGCCGCGCTCTGTGCAGAACACCAATGCTGATGGAAAGCCGGGCTCTGTGCAGAACACCAATGCTGATGGAAAGCCGGGCTCTGTGCAGAACACCAATGTCGATGGTAAGCCGGGCTCTGTGCAGGATAACCCCAGCCTGCGGCCCCGGATCAAAGAGACCGAGGCCAACAACTTGCGGGCGCTCTCGCAGTCGGTGGACCTCTGGAAATTCTACCTCGACCTTCTCCAGGCCGTGCCGGACTCGGGGCCCGACCGCCTAGACGCCGCTTACGAGCGCATGATGCAGCTACAGATACTCACGCTTCGCATGCTATTCGATCATGCAGCCTTGTTCAAGGCCCAGGGTCTGCTTCTGCGTTGCTATAAAGTGTACGAGTCCGGACTTGTGCACTTCCACTCGCTGGAAGCTCAGGCCATCATCTGGGGCCAGTACTTGCACGACTATGTGCAGCACGAGGCCGCGGATGCAGTCCATGATCTCTATTCTAGGTGTTTCCGCTCCCAAATCCCCGGCTATTGTGCATACATCATCGTCTCCAAGTATGCCGATTTCTGTCGCCGCAACGGGAAGTTGTTTCAGGCCTCCAAGGTCTTGCAAAGCGGTATTGAATACGTGTCCAAGCCCGGCCCTGCACACAAGTACACCCCAGACCAGAGAAAGATCATCTCTTCCGACAAGCATCTGCTTTACTGCGATCTCTTGGCCGTTCTCTTGCTGATCGGCGACGACGATCTCATCCGCCAGGCGTTCTCAGACGCCATTGAAGATCTGCAGCTTTTCCTTGCGGACACCGTGGAGTTCGGCATGCAGTTTATTGCTTTCGAGAAGGAAAGATCCGAGCTTGTGAGGGTCAGACATCTATTCAGGCACCTAGCCACTTTAGGACACCCGTCTTTGCCGCTTTTTAAGAAAACCTGGGACGCGTGGGAGCTCTTTGAGGCGGAGAATGGCGACGAGAAGACGTTCAAAGACGTCCTCCGAGAGAAGCGCATGCAGACCAAGCGTCTTGGCGATGTGGCCGAATTGAAGGCCGAAATCAACCCGATCGGTTTTATCAAGGGAGAAACAAGCGGCCGAACCGCCGAGCCTGAGCCGCAGGCCTCGGTGGTCAATCCCGATGCTATCGATGTTGATATGAATGATATGTAATCACATTTTTTTAAAAATTTCCTTCCACTTAACCACGAAAGACTCGAGATTCATGAGCTGATCCGAGCTGTTGTTGAGTTTGATCGACTTATTGCCTTGAACCAACTCCACACAACTGTTCCAGTTGGTATGGTAGAACTGGAATACCGTCAACAAGAATGACTGATACACCTTCAAAAGATTGTGTTTCTTGTACCTGGACTTGGAGTAGATCAATATCAACTGGAGAAACATGCCCACTAAGCTCATGGAGGAGGACTTAGTCAACCCAGATTCAAGAGCGCTTGCCATATCCATGGCATTCGTCTGGCCATTGGAAGAAGAGTCCGAGTCCAGAGACACTTTCGAGAGCGAAGCAAATGTACTTTGGGCAACCACCGGCGTTGATGGAGCACTAAGACTCAATGGGAGCTTGTCATTAAGCTGAATCATCAATTCGAATAGAGTAGATGAGTTCAAGTATTCAAACTCATCCAAACTAATGAACCGCTTTAATATCTTGTACTGCATGCTGGAGGACGAAAGCAAGGACAAGTCTTTCCAGCACGCCAATCTCTTATTCAACGAGGCGAAGATCTCCTGGTCGAAAATGCTAGCTTCGAACATCTCTATCAAGATATAGATGTCATGCAAGGATTGCGAGCCCTGAAACATGATCAAGAATGTAGGGATGATGAAAAGTTCTTGATGTTTTTTGAGTCCCCCCTCAGAAAAGCTCTTGAGGTAAAGAAGATGCATAAAGTTTTCTTTGAGTTTCGAGGTGCTGAAGTTGGAATTTCGGATCGTGTGTGCGTCAGACAAATGGTTGTGGAAAAGCGGCCGGGAGGTCACATTGTCAATAACCTGCTTGAACTGAGAGTCCTTGACCGAGCGAGCCTGTGGCGACAAGGATTGGTACTTGGACTCGAGTTGAGGAAGCGTTCCCTGGATCTTCTCAACATAGTCATTGCCCAAGTCCAGACGAAGAATTCGCATGAAGTACTCAAATCGGTACTTGTCCGAGATGAGAGAGTCCCAGCTTAAGGACCGAAGCTTGTTTTTCTCCGAGTGGAGAATATGCTTAAACGTCTTTTCGTCGTTATCGATCATAAGCCCCAACCACGTTTGCTGGTGGATGATGTACTGCTCATTCAAATTTTTTCGTGACAACGATTGGTTCTTTGTGGCATGTTCAAGGTCCGAGAGCACCTTGTTCATTTCCTTGCCATGTTTGGCTTTATCATGGGCAGTTTTAGGTGGTAGGTTGATTGGGCGAGTTTGGTCCAAGGCCTCGAGTTTTTCGGGCGAAACAAAATTAATCTCTTCAACAGAAGTCTGATGCTTCACGTAGTTGGGAAGCTTATAGCTCAAATCTTGACCACGTGTCGTCCTTGCTGTGTGAGAGTAAGAGAGCGACCGCTGTGAGTAAAATTCGGAGATGTTATGGCATATTTCACTGTCGTTCTCAAGACTGTAAAAGGACGAATGGTTGGTGACATCATTCTCGGGAATGCTTGCATCTGCGGAATCCGATGGAGTCAGAAACGGAATACTAATGTATAGCCGTGACTGGGAGAGTTTGCCAGGCAAAGGACAAGGGTTGATGGACGCAGTAGAAGCATTAGGGTACTTTCCGATGCCTGAGTCGGAAATGTCAACCCTCGAGAGCATGGCAGACGACGAGGTTGGCTGCTGAGACCTGTATACATCGCCGTTGTTCTTGATGACCGGTACGTTGAACACCAAATCCAAGTCGTTGCAAAGGATCTCGTCATCATCATTTTCTTCGTAGACCTTTTTGCGGAGCTGCTTTCTTTCCTTGGACTCCTTTGCGTTGTAAAACCGCGTTTTGGATCTAGTCAACGTGTAGCTCAGCGTGTCGGACATTTGACGGGATAACTTGGGCATGTGCAGGGAGTCCAACATATTGGAGGTAGAGGCGGCTCTGAGTTTCGGCCGGCCCATCTGCAGCAGATGTAGCTCCACCATGGAGAGGTCTGACGCGGAGGCGGTGGGGTCTTTTAGCGTGACCGTTGAGATGGACGAGTGCAACTGGTCGTCGTCTTCGGGGACCTTCTCGTCGATAGACGAGCAAACATGGTTTCCGTCGGGGTCGCTGGCGTCACTAGCGCGGTTGGAGTAGAGCGTGTTCATGGTGATGGAGCTGAGCCGAGAGTCCGGGTTGTCGAACGGGCTCGAGTTTACCAGCGACGCATCGTCTGAGTCTTTACTCATGTCCACAGACGGATCGGAGAGCCGCGACGACACTTGCTTGGGCAAGCTGATGGAGCTGCTGTTGAGTTTCAGCAAGTAGTAGTCGTTAGGGCGTTTTTGGTCGGTCAAGTTGGACGTCAGGCCCACGCGGCGGGCGCCGGAGTACTTTTTCTTGGGCGGCGGGCGGGGCGCCTGGCTGATGGAGATGTCGTAGAGGTTTCCGTTCATGGGAGCAGCGGGTTTGCGGCGATCAAGGGCACGCTTTGGGCAACTCGTCGGGACTCGTTTTGGGCAACTCGTCGGGAATCGTTTTGGGCAACTCGTCGAGACTCGTTTTGGGCAAATCGGGTCGGTTTCACAGACTCGTTTCGGGCAGATTCGGGCGAGGAGGCCGATGAAATCTGGTGGCAAATTAGGGGTGGGTAGCGAACGGAGTAGGGAGGCGTGGCTCGCCAAAGATTAGGGAGACGACGTGATTGCGGCGGGCGGTCGGCAACAGGCGGAAGGGCCGGACAAGTGGAGCAGTAGAGAGAAGCGAGAGAGGGGCTCCTGTGTAGACTGGATGAGCAGGGGAGGCAGTAGAAGATTACGAATCAGCCAAGCTGTGTTTTTGGTATGTAGTTGCTGTAAGATTTTTGACACCTTCTGTTTGACATTCGCGCGCGTGGGTGCAGGTGCAGGCGAAATGCGAGCGGGTGCAGGTGCTGTAAGGCTGCGCGGGCTGCATGCAGTCTGGATGCGCGGGTCGCGTGTGCTGGTACACGCTTGGAGCCGGCCTGAAACGGCCGTCGGGTTGGCCGAACATAGCCTTCGTTGCCTTCATGCCATGCCATGCCCATGCCCATGCATTCATTCATTCATGCATTCATTGTCTGGTGCCACCCTCGAAAATACGAGGTTGCTTCGAGTGGCCTTGGCCCGCAAAGAGGTACTTCCCCCTCTGCCATCACTGCACCGAGGTGGTGTTGCAGCCGGCATCTTTAGGACCAACACGGCACGTGATTCACTCGACATGAAGGTATATGCATCGGCAGCAAATTCAAATTTCTGGATGTCCTGGCATGTCTGGATGTCCTGGAATGTCTGGATGTCCTGGAATGTCTGGTGTCCTGGACCTCCCAAAATCTTCATGAGTAGTTCTCACGCAATGTAGTGGTAGACGCTTGGCGACTCCGGGTCTCTCCGCAAATACTCCTTTTCAATCAAGTCCTCGATTCTCTGCTTGATGTGAATCATGGAAGGCAAAAAACGGCTCTGGAGCTGCTTGATTATCTCCTCGATCAAGTCGTTGTGCTTGATGGTTTGCCGAGACTTCATCACTCGTACTATCGAAGCGTTGATGATATGCTGCTTTCCCTCGTGGATCTTCGTCAGAACCTCTTCCGCTTCCTCGACCTTCTCGGTCCCCTCGGACTTGACCGTCAACACCTTCACTTTGGAAGACGCAGATTTGAACTTGCTGTTGAGCTGAAATGTATCCGAGCTGTTGATATCCTTGGACATCGGGGTCTTCACGAGGAGCCGCAGCCGAGGCGCCACGGCAATGGAGCGCAACTGCCGCTTCAAGTCCGCTTCCGGAATCTTGGTGAGCTCGGAAATCTCCGTGTATGTCAACACAATCTTCTGATCAAAGGCAGAAACGTCTTCGCCGTCTTCCAGCGACTGCGGCGCAAAGAGTAGCATGATGATCCCCGCGTACGTCGACAAGTTGATCTCGTATGTTCGGGATGGGTAGCTGATGCAGAGGTCCATGGACCCGAACTTCGGGTACCAGTATAACGCCTTGTTGTCGTTTCGTTTCCCCGTGATCCAGAACTCCTCGAACACCTTCATGGTGGGTCTTAGCTGCTTGGGCCATATGAAGCCGACTTCTCCGTCGACGGTGCCAAAAGACTGATGGTCTTTCGTCATGGATTTGGGCCACTCCGCCAAGTTGCAGATCTTGAGGTCCAAGTTGAGAAGCCCGCCGCTGCTTTCGCTGGCAAACTGCCGCCACTCATTGGTCAACTCCGCCGACAGCTTCACATCCTTGCGCATCTTGACTATGCGCTCAAGATGATGACTGCCCATGAACACCTCGTCCCACAACTTGGATATCACAAGGTCCTCCAAGTCATCGGTGGTGTAGGAGCCGTCCAAGGTAGCGGATTTGGCATTCAAAAAGCGCTTGGCGAAATGCGCCGCGTAGTGGCTCTCGAAGGCGTGTTTGTCCTCGACCAACTTCAAGAAGCAGATGGATTTGTTCAAGAAATCGGACTCCTCGTTGTGGCCCATTTTCTTGGCTGCTGACAGCTTGGACGATTGTTTGATGTGGTGGTCCATGTACACCGAGAGGAGCTCCGCAGCATTCAAGGCGGGGTCGGGTCTTCTCTTGGGCCACGACTGCGCAGAGGGCGGCTGCGCCGAGCCGCTGTTTATGAATTGTTTGAGGGACGCAAACACCGTGAACTCCACGGACGGGTCGGAATTGAAGGCACTCTGCACGAGAATGCCTAGGCATTTCTGGTACAGCAAAATGGCGTCGATCCACTCGAGCGCAAAGGCCGTGGTGTGCGGGCCCAGCGGGGCCTTTTTCTGGCCGCTGGCTTCTTGGAGCAGGCCATTCTGGCCACTGGCTTTCTGGAGCAGGCCCTTCTGGCCACTGGCTTCTTGGAGCAGGCCTCTCTGCCCGCTGGCTTTTTGGAGCAGGCTCTTCTGGCCACTGGCTTCTTGGAGCAGGCCCTTCTGGCCACTGGCTTCTTGGAGCAGGCCCTTCTGGCCACTGGCTTTTTGGAGCAGGCTCTTCTGGCCACTGGCTTCTTGGAGCAGGCCTCTCTGGCCGCTGATATCTCCGAGCAGGCCTCTCTGGCCGCTAGCCTCCAAAAGCAAAGCCCTTTGTTCAAGCAAACGGCAGATTTCCACCGGTAGTTGCAGGCCCTGCAGGACAATGATGGTGCGGAGGTGGCATTTGAGGCGCTTGCGCTCAACATCGATCCGGCCCTCCAAGTTGTAGAGGCACAGAAGCTCGCTGAAGCGGCCCTCAGAGCTGTAGAGCTGCAGGAGCAGGCCCGGCGCCAGGCAGTCCGGCAGCGCCACCGCCAACAGACCGCGGCCCTCGAGCGTGCAGCAGAGAACCGGCAGGAGCCAATACAGAAACCCCTGCATTTCCTCGGGAAACGTCATGATTTTCTCGAGATTTTCCCGGATGAGGATGTCGTCCATGGCCGCAATGAGCTTCGGCTGCGTCTGCGTGGAGAAGAGCGGCGTGGAAAACTGGCCCCAGCGCAGCTCCTCGTGTGCTATCAAAGCGGAGATCTCGCGGAGATAGACCGTGCCCAGGCGGGCCGCCAACGCCGAGTCTGCAAACTCCGAGTAGAACGTGCGGCTGCGCTCGAGAAGCGCCTGCTCAAAGTCGTCGGTGTAGATGTTGGTCTTGTTCGGCAGCACATACGCGTCGTGCGCCATGGTCTCGAACATGGCCAAGATCTGGCCAATGTACAGCCGAGAAGCCACGGGCAGCGTCCGCTTGTGCGCCATTTCGTCACACACCAAGCGCACCACCAGCCGGGCCACTTCCTGGTCGGCGCCGCGCAAAAAGTGGCTTTCAAAAAGCACCACCCCCAAGTCGTGGATGAGCAACTTGTGCTGGTCCTTCACATACACACGGTTCATGTACATGAGCACGTCGCTGATGAACTTCATCAGTTGGCGGTGGTCGAGCCACTCTGCGGCGACTGCCTCCAAAAACCCGCCACTGGAGAAATCCACGGAGTGCTTGAGCACGAGGATGTGGCTGCGGCGCTTTTCCAAGTGGCGGGCGATGGTTTTGCTGACGTCATCGTAGAGCCGATCGCCACATTTCTGGAGAACCAATGTGTAGCCGATGCGGTACAACTGCTCATACAGAAGCGTGGAGACGTTTTTGTTTTGGATCTGCACTAGGGCGTTTGCGAGGACCGCCCACTGGGCGTCGTAGTCGAAGGCGGTTTTGGCCACGGGCTCTTGAGAGAACGCGGATTTGCGCGGCGGCCGGATCTTGCTCCTGCGGGTGCCTGCTGGGAGCATGGGGGGAGGTAGGGATCAGGGGAGGTAGGGATCAGGGGAGGTAGGGATCAGGGGAGGTAGGGATCGCACCCGTGCACCACGGTGAGGGAGTTTCTGTCTTTGGGCGGGCTGGAATTCCGCGGGTATGCTACTGACGAGAGTTTGGCTGGGCGTGCTTGGGCTTGGCCTTAGAGGCTTCGTTGGAGTAAGTGGCCACCTTGGCAGCGGGGATGTACGGGTGTCAGGCAGGGGCCGCGCCGCAACACCCGTACACCACCTTCCGGGGGTAGTAAACACCTGTACACCAGTATCCGGGGCAGTGTCCGAGGGCAGAGGCCAGCAAATTCGAGGGCAGGGGAAACAAATTCGAGGGCAGTATCCTAAGGGAAACAAATTCGAGGCAGTATCCGAGGGCAGTGTCCGAGGCAGTATCCGAGGGCAGTGTCCGAGGCAGTATCCGAGGGCAAGGTCCGAGGCAGTATCCGAGGGCAGGGGAAACAAATTCGAGGGATCCAGGGACGACATTGCGCGAGCCCATCCGCGACACTGCCCCGCCCCAGCCCGGTGCCGGCCCGGCTCCGGCCTGCACCAGCCGCAACCCCGCGCCGCACTCGTTGCCAATACCATGCCGGTGATTGGTCGCTGCGCGCTCCCCGGAACCGGCCCGCCGCGCGTGACTAACGCTGCAAAATTACCCATAAAACCCTCCCCTTCCCACCCCTTCTTTTTACAGCCAAGTTCCACGCAACTCTTTGTACAGACAAACACCACCCAGTCGCCCAGAAATTACATCTGCCCCTACAAATTATATCTGCTCGCCACCTCCATCCACAGTCTCCATTTACACAATGCCTGGCACCCTTAAAACCTTGTACGACAAGGTGTTCCAGGATCACGTGGTGCACAAGGACGAATCCGGCTCGTACCTTATTTACATCGACAGACACCTCGTCCATGAGGTGACGTCGCCTCAGGCGTTCGAGGGCTTGAGAAACGCCGGCAGAAAAGTCCGCAGATCCGACTGTACGCTTGCCACCGTCGACCACAACATCCCCACGGAGTCCCGTGTGTCGTTCAAAAACGTCGAGACGTTTGTGGAGCAAGCGGACTCCAAATTGCAGGTGATGACCTTGGAGCAAAACGTCAAGGACTTTGACGTGACCTATTTCGGCATGGAGGACTCCCGCCAGGGTATCGTGCATGTGATCGGCCCGGAGCAGGGCTTCACTCTCCCGGGCACTACGGTGGTCTGTGGCGACCTGCACACGTCCACCCACGGAGCTTTTGGCTCCTTGGCTTTCGGCATCGGTACCTCCGAGGTGGAACATGTGTTGGCCACCCAGACCATCATCCAGGCCAAGTCCAAGAACATGCGTATTCTTGTGGACGGAGATTTGGCCCCCGGCATCACTTCCAAGGACTTGGTTCTACATGTTATCGGAGTCATTGGCACTGCTGGAGGAACCGGCTGTGTCATTGAGTTTGCCGGTTCGGCCATTGAGGCCTTGTCCATGGAGGCTAGAATGTCCATCTGTAACATGGCCATTGAAGCCGGTGCCCGTGCAGGAATGATCCGTCCCGATGAAATCACCTTCAACTACCTTAAAGGAAGACCTTTGGCTCCCAAGGGTGCCGAGTGGGAAAAGGCCGTCAAGTATTGGTCATCTCTCTACTCGGACGAAGGCGCTCACTTTGACTACGACATCAAGATCAACGCCCTGGACATCGTGCCCACCATTACTTGGGGTAACTCTCCACAGGACGCCTTGCCCATCACGGCGTCCGTGCCTGACCCCGCCAAGCTCGAAGACCCAATCAAGAAAGCCGGCATGTTGCGTGCTCTTGAATACCAGGGCTTGACTCCAAACACGCCACTCAAGGACTTGAAAATCGACAAGGCTTTCATCGGATCCTGTACCAACTCCCGTATTGAGGACTTGCGTGCTGCCGCCAAGGTGGCCAAGGGTCACAAGAAGGCCGACTCTGTCAAGTTGGTCTTGGTCGTCCCGGGCTCTGGTTTGGTCAAGAGACAGGCTGAAAAGGAGGGTTTGGACAAGATTTTCGAGGCTGCTGGCTTTTCCTGGAGAGAAGCAGGGTGCTCGATGTGTTTGGGAATGAACCCGGACATCTTGGATCCCGAAGAGAGATGTGCTTCCACTTCCAACAGAAACTTTGAGGGCCGTCAAGGAGCAAAGTCCAGAACCCATCTTATGTCGCCCGCCATGGCCGCCGCTGCCGCCATCACAGGCCACTTCACTGACATCAGAGAGTGGAAATACAACACTTCCGACGAGCCAGCAGTGCAAATCGACTCCAGCGAGGACCAGGAATTGCAGGACGCCGTCTACGAGCACGAGAAAACGCCGCTCCCCGAGACAAAGGCTCGTGAAGATGACAAACTCAAGGATATTCCTCAGGACGCATCTCCCGCTTCCGGTGGAGCTGGAATGGACAAGTTCGGTGTTTTGACCGGAATCACAGCTCCATTGGACAAGGCCAACGTGGACACGGATGCCATTATTCCCAAACAATTCTTGAAGACGATTAAGAGAACCGGATTAAAGAAGGGCTTGTTCTACGAATTAAGATTCAAGCAAGAGAACGGAAAGGATGTGGAAACCGATTTCTGCTTGAATGAGGAGCCTTACAGAGCAGCCGAGGTTTTGTTGGTCACCGGAGACAACTTCGGGTGCGGTTCTTCCCGTGAACACGCCCCATGGGCCCTCAAGGACTTTGGTATCAAGTGTATGATTGCCCCATCGTTCGGTGATATCTTCTACAACAACTCGTTCAAGAATGGCTTGTTGCCAATCCGTCTTCCACAGGAGGTGATCAAGAGCAAGTTATACCCATTGGCAAGCGCAGGCAAGAAACTCACCATTGACTTGCCTCAGCAGCAAATCCGAGACGAGTCCGGCCAAGTCTTGGTGGAGCACTTTGAAGTCGAGGAGTTCAGAAAGCACTGCCTCATCAACGGTTTGGATGATATTGGATTGACTTTGCAAAAGGAGGACTACATCAACAAGTTCGAGGAGCGCAGAAGAGATGTATTCTCGTTTTTGGAGGGAGGTTCGAAGTTGGTTAAGCCAATTGCAGGCGCCAAGAAGTCCAAGTACGGACTCAAAACCCAGGAGTGGTGAACGACCTAGAAAGAGTTACAGAGAACGACCTAGAATAAAGACTTAGAGAGAACGACCTAGAATAAAGACTTAGAGAGAATGACCTAGAATATAAAGACTAGACATCTATAATATAAAAACTAGAGTGAATCACCTACATAAATACAAAGTAACTCAGAAATACAGCTCGGAACATGTGCTTGCAAGTCAATACTGGTGTCCTGCATACAGGACCCGCGCACCCGTACACCGCCTGCATCCAGACCCCATGACCTGGCCCCCTAAATGCGCGCCATCAGCGGCAAACCCCTACATGTTTCTTCCCAAGCGACTATACTCCAAGCCCAAAAGGGACGCATTTCTGTTGGCTGATGCGTTGGGCCTCTTGTCTTCCCCCAAGCGCGGCAAAGCCCCCTCTCCCTACAAGCCGTCGCTCTTCCAGAACCTCCAGAAAGGGTCCGTGGCAGAGCAATATAAGGAGCTCGAGCATGGCCTAGGTGTCGAGTACCACATGCCCTCGGTCAACCACAGTGACCTCTTCAAGTCCCTTGTGGTGGATTTGGAAGCGGTAAATGCCCTATCGCCCAAAAACCCCTCGCAGAAGAGCCTAATAGGCCACGTCAAGAGCCTACAGGATGAGGAGGAGCTCTTGGAGCTTCTCGAGCAGTCGTACCACCAAGGCAGTCTATCGCTAGCGCTCTTGACGAAGTTTATGTTGAACAAAAACCTCAAGACGCTTTCCCGGCTTCCCTTTGACGTGAATAACTTGGACGAGGTGGCATTTCGGCGGAATGGCTGGACCAGCAACAACTTCATTGAGTTCAGAATCTTGCTCTTGAAAAAGTACCACGACTTGAAGTCTCCGTTGAGCATCGTGAAGCTCCTCAAGAGGAACTATCAGCTGCAGTTTTTTCCACTCATCCAGGCCCAGGCACTACTGCCATTCTACGAACGTATAGTGTGGAAGTTTTACTTTGACTTCTTGGAGCAATCCCAGCAAGCCAACATGGTCGCCAGGTTGAATAATATGAGACACTCGTTTTTGATCTGGGAGGCGTCTGCACATGACACTAGTCTCATGCGCCAGGTGATCTCCAAGCAGCACGACTTCAATGTTCTCCAGAAGCTTTTGGTGCAGCTCGCGTCCTGGCAAGCGGATGGCGAGGTCCACTACCCCAAGTTCCTCTCTTCTTTGAAAGCCATTTCCGCCAAGTTCAAACTCTACGATGTCACACGCACCGATGATGCGGAGACACGGGCCAGGGCGTATTCGTTGATCCATAAACTAGAGGCGTGTGTACAAATGCACTGTCCAAGTTGGGGGAATGATTCTTTTTTGACGGCTTACATGAACACTCTTCACCAAACGAGGGTGAAGATGGTACAGCAGGAACTTCCGGAGACCAAAGCCGGTTCTTTGGTCCACAATGAAGTGCGATACGTTTGATGAAGTATGGTTCATTAGTTTGCATTGGCTCATTACATTGGATTTACGCGTTGATTGTCTGCAATGATTCTGATTTCCTGCTATGGCACCCATGTCGATGACGTTCTCTGGGATGGCCTCATGATGAAAACACTCAAACGAAAATGTCAGTATCACGCCACCACGACTGGGTGCGTGCAGTCATGCGCCTGCTTCGCACTTCTTCTCGCATACATACCACTCTAATGAAGGTCATAAGCGACAAGCAAGTCTCCTCCCATCTCCTCAACACCGTCACGCGAGACGCTCTAGTCAATGAGTACATCCCGCTCCTTGTCGCCGGGCTCCGCAACTACGAAGCCGATCCCGCAGGCCTCCCCGAAAGAATCGTGAGATCGTCCGCCACCCCTGGTTCAGACACGACCCACTTGTTCATGCCGTGTATTCTTGCCAACAATATCGGCGTGAAGGTGATCAGCGGCGGGCCGACGAACCTGAAGAAGAACTTGGGGTTCCAGGGCAGCATTTCCGTTTTGGACGATTTCTCAGGCGAACTCGTGGCGGTTTTGAACGCTAAGTCCATCACCGCCTTCCGCACCGCCTTGGCCAGCTGTGTGGCGATGGTTCGGGTCTTCCCGCCCGGCGACAGCGACGAAAAGGAGTTGCTGGTGTTTGGCGCCGGGCCGCAAAGCTTCTGGCACGTGATCCTAGCCGCCAAACTCTACCGGCTCAAGAAGGTGACGGTGATCAGCCGCAATGTGCAGTCGGCGGAGAAGTTGGCACAGCAGCTCGGCGAGTGCATTGCGGTGCCGGTGGCGGCGTTGGCTCTGGAAAGCGGGCAGGTCCAGGAGAGCGTGCATAGAAGCACCCTTATCTTCGGATGCACGCCGTCCACGGAGGGGATCATCCGAGACGAGTACATCAAGCGCGACGGCCGCCGCAAGTACGTGTCGTTGATCGGCTCCTACAAGCCGAACATGATCGAGTTGAGCCTCGAGTTCATGGGCGCGCAGTATGCAGGAGGCGCCAAGATTCTTGTGGATTCCGTGAGCCACTGCCTTGCCGAAGCGGGCGAGTTGATCCAGGCCGGCATTGCCAGAGACCAGTTGGTGGCGCTTTCCGACTTGGACGCGTTGGACTTGGCGGACGCCACCACCGAGTCGGGCGTGGTGTTGCTGAAAATAGTGGGGCTACTGGTGATGGACATCGTCATTGCCAAGCATCTCAGCCGGGCGATAGCAGGCACGGAAACGGAGTTCTAGCCGCGAAGGCCGAGTTTGCTAGCGACAAGACGGAGTGGGACGCGGTCACGTGCCGTCTGGAGACCTGACTGTGTCCATCCAGTCTTACATCCAGTCTTAGCTGCATTGACCAGAGCTTAGCTTGACCAGAGCTTAGCTGCATTGACCAGAAGTCTGCATTGACCACAAGTCTGCATTGACCAGAGCAGGCTTGAGATGTGATATGTCATGTGTCATGTGATTGTTGATGCCAGCCGGACCTGCATGCAGTGCGTCGCACCGAGTACTTATCTCCCCAGCGCTCTCGTGCTACACACCATTGACCATGAACACAAACGCCGGCGAAAAACGCCTCTTTCCCGTGGAAAAGAGAAGAAGTGCGGCTGCGTTCGTGATCGCCCTCATTCTCATCAACATAGTGCATGTTTTTGCACGCACTGTGCTGCCTGCCCAGGTTCTCCTCCAAGAAGCCCCCAAAAAGCAGAACATCATCTTTATGGTGACGGATGGCATGGGCCCGGCCTCTCTTTCCTTGGCGAGGTCCTTCAGACAATACCGTGACAAGCTCGACGCCAGCGACACGCTCACCTTGGACAAATACCTCATTGGCAGTTCCAGAACCCGCTCCAACGATAGTTTGGTGACGGATTCCGCCGCGGGAGCCACGGCCTTCAGCTGCGCTCTCAAATCTTACAATGGCGCCATTGGTGTTTCCCCGGACAAAGTTCCCTGCGGAACCATTTTGGAAGCCTTGAAGTTGCGGGGTTTACTCACGGGTTTAGTGGTGACTACCAGAATCACCGATGCCACCCCTGCGGCATTCAGCTCCCATGCTGACTACCGTTTCCAGGAGGACTTGATTGCGGAGCAGCAGTTGGGCGAGTATCCTTTGGGGCAGATGGTAGACTTGATCCTCGGCGGGGGAAGATGCCATTTTCTCCCTAACACCGTGCCTGGCGGCTGCAGGGCCGACTCGCGGAACTTGGTGGAAGAAGCAAAGAGAAGAGGGTTCCTGTACGTTGGCAACCGGAACGACTTCGACGCTTTGAAGAGCGGTGATAACGTGACTATCCCCTTGCTTGGCCTCTTGGCCCCAACAGACATTCCCTACGACATTGACCGTGACCTGCACGAGCACCCATCGTTGGCGGAGCAAACCAAAACTGCATTGCGTGCGTTGAGCAAAGCTTCGGAAGCCTCGGAAAACGGCTTCTTTTTGCTCGTGGAAGGGTCGAGAATCGACCATGCGGGCCACCAGAATGACCCTGCCGCTCAGGTCAGAGAGGTTTTGGCGTTTGACGCAGCTTTCCGGGAGGTGGTGGACTTTATCGACTCCACCGACGTGGAAACGCTTGTTATCTCCACGTCCGATCACGAGACCGGTGGCTTGGTCACGGCTAGACAAGTGAGTCCCACTTATCCCGATTATTTGTGGTATCCAAGTGTTTTGCTCAACAGCAGCCACTCTGGCGAATATGTCACGAAGCAGATCCTCAGCCAAAAGGCGCTTGGCCATGACCAGTTCTTGGACTACGTTCGGGACATCTTCGAGCAGGAAATGGGCATCTTCGACCACACCCCAAAAGACGCCGACAACGTGGCCAGACTTTCATCAAGCCCTGGAAACTTGCTCGATTACCTCAACAACATGATCTCCGTGAGATCCCAAACGGGCTGGACCACCCATGGCCATTCGGCTGTGGATGTCAATATCTACGCATACTCCAACTCCAAGAGAATCGATTCGGAGTTGTACCAGCGTGACCCGTACACCGGGCTTTTGGGCAACCATGAGAACATTGAGATTGGAGCATTCATGGAGAAGATCATGAACGTGAATTTGCAGTCCGTGACCGAATTACTCAAGGACACCAACCACTCGCCAGGAGAAACGGTACACTTGAACTTCCTCGACCAGCACTCGTTGATGACCCCACAAGAGTATCATCCGGAATAGACAGGGCAGGGTGCCAAAGGCCAGGCGTGAAGCCGAGCCAAGCACGCCGGTGTTCGACGATACCCTCGTACCTGGCCCCAGCCCAACCCTCGGATTTGGTGCGTTAGCCAATGGGACTCTTCCCAACAATGTCTGCGGGCTTCATTGTATAGCAGTGAAATCATGCAGCCAGCTTCAATGGCTTAAACGCTTTTGGAGCCTCTTCGTTGAACTTTCGGGTCGTTGGGTGCACGGGTTTCTATGCAGGTGGGGGTTTCCTTACTGAAGGCTTGGCAGAGCACAACAACATGTTTTAGGCTCGCTTGTGTAGCTAATAACGCCTATTAAGGGCTTGCGTATTTATTACGCTTAAAAGCTTTTGCTAATGTCGGGCTTTTTGCTAATGTCGCAAGAGCAGAGCTTTTGATGTCGCAAGAGCTTTTAATGTCGCAAGAGCTTGGATGCTAGTTTCGTGTATTAAAGACGCTTGTCTAAGTGGTGAGCTTATATACTCCAAGAACCAGTATTGGTATCACCAAAATGAGATTATTAGGTAGTCCCGATCTCCTCAGAGACCCACTTTTTCACTTGAGGGATGGCGGGTTGTATGCAGGATATCAGGGCAGGTCCAAGTAAGCAGCCGACCGGAAAGCTCACTGGTAACAGAGCTTGGCAGCCTGGAGTCGACTAGTATTTCATGGAGTAGTCTTCCTTGCATAGCTTGGCCCGGAGAGAAGCTCCGTACTTGTAGAAGGAGAATGGCACCACCACCATGGCCAACGACACAAATGCAAGCAAGAAACTGGCCCAGCGGAGCCCAAGCCCCTTATACATTTGCGTGATAAATAATGGAAAGGCTGCACCGCCAGCACTCCGGAGGAACACCTTGGTGGCCAACGCAGAGGCCGCGTACTTGGCGTAGGTGTCAATGATGTAGTTGTTCAACGAGTAGTAGATCAACACCATTCCAAAGCCAAAGAGAAGTCCCGACAGCGCAGGTCCTACCCAAATAATGCCCTTCTGGGAGGTGGCGCCGAGAATGAACAAGGCAATGCATGGGAAAGGGCACCCGATCATAGCCCCAATAAGCCGGTCTTCCGGCACTGGGAGTCTTCTTAAGGACATGGCCTTCCAGCGTTTCTCCAAAATGGGAGTCACAACGACGGCAAACGAGGCGCCGATCAAAATAGGAATGTACATCAAGCCGATCTTGTCGTCTTTGTAGCCGTAGAGCTCGTCGAAAATCACCGGGTAGGCGAAGAAGAAGGCGTAAAGCAACGCGTAGATGAGCGCCACAAAGGCACACACCAAATCTAACACCGGCTCATTGATGATGAACTTGAGCGGTCTGTAGAGGTTATTGTTGAGCAACTCGGAAAACGTCAACGGCGTGGCTTCTTGCTCGGTCATGATGTTCATGTTTCCGGTTTCTTTCCTCAACTTCTTGGCTCTCTTCTTCAAAATCACCGGCGCATACGTCTCCGGAATGAGCGACATCAAGATCCACATGACGCCGGCAAACGCCATGTTCACCCACACCATGAGGTCGTAGCGCTTGGAGTCCACGCTGATGAAGCCGTTCACAATACCTCCAAGCACCGGCCCGGAGTAGGGGCAAAAGGAGAAAAACGCAATGGCCACGCCCCTCGTTTCCTTATGGAGGTCCACGATGGAGGCACCCACATTGGTCAACGCAGAGGAAGCAAACACACCTAGGAGGAACCTGCAGATAAGAAAGCCGGCGGGGCTCTTCGTCAAGGCCACGGGGATGTTGAAGATAGTGTAAAGGAAGAAACTGATAAAGTACACCGGGCGTCTGCCGATTTGCTCCGAGAGCGGCGCCCATAGAAGAGGGCCCACCAAGAAGCCCACGACCATAAGCGAAACCGAGAGAATGGCCACCTCCGCGGAGATGTTGAAGCGTTCGCTGACAAGCGGCAAGCCGCCGGCCAAGGAAGACGAGCCGTATGCAGCACTGATGACGCCCCAGGCGAGAATGAAGGTATATAGCCACTTGGTGGCGGTGGGCCAGTTGTGGGGGTTTTCCGGGTCGTTGGGGAGGAAGGTGACGAACTCGGTCTCGGGATCAAGCGGCTTTTCCGGAAGCTCGTCCGAGGAATGGCTCTTGACTCTGCCCAACGACTGCAACGTCTGCACCCGCACAAGACCGGTTTCCGTTTCGAGGTTGAACTCCTCGGGGAAGATGGGATCACGCACGGGCGGGGCGTTGAGGTCCAGCATGGGGATGGTGCTTTGGAGGCCACGTTCATTTAGAGACTTTGCGGTTTCGGTTCGGGTCCGCGTCAACGTGTCGCCGGAAATGTCGCTGGGGGTATTGGCGTACTCTTTCGGCTGCCTGGAGGCAAGGGACGAGGAGGAGCTCATGATTGGGGGTTCAGGAGGGGGCAGCACATGGCGGCGGCCGGGGGATATATATAACCTCGAGCTCCGTGGGTATCGCAACAGAGAGCCCAGCAGCTGCTGCGCGGCGTGCATAGTAGCGGATAAGTCAGCCGGTCGCCCCCCGGGCCTGCACGGAGCGTGGCAATAGGCGTGGATGCGCGCGTGAGGCTGAACGCGGCCGAGGGGCTGGAAGGTATGCTCGGCGCAGCGCAGAGTTCGGTGCGGTTCTGCATCCAATCGGAGCGCTTTATTCTGTTCCGCGCCACGATGTTCCGCGCCGGGGGTGCGGCCTGTGGCTGCAAATCGCCGCTTGGCTACACACGGTGTCTGCCGCTTGGCTTCACACGGTGTCCGCCGCTTTTAATGCTCTCAGGGGCGGCGTGGCGTGGTCACGTGCGGCTTCCACCTCCCGGCATCGAGTATCCGTCCTGGATGACCTCGCTCCATCCGCTCTGTTCCTGGGCCATCCGCTCTGTTCCTGGGCCATCTGCAGCGGTTATCTGCTGTCTTTGAGCTTTTTTGTCCGCTCTCTTGTCCGCTTGCTTGCTTGCTCCCTGGCGCCTGTTGACTGGGTTTTTGGCTGCTTTCGTGGAGGTCATCACGTGCGCTTGGCCATGTGAGGGACCTTTCGAATTGCAGCCCTGAGTTTCGATTGCAGCAGGACTTCTTTGATCCCTAAGTGCACTAAATCGCAGTATGTTCCAATTGTTCAGTTGATTTATTGGTTCAATGTTTTGTTTGTTTATCGTTTCCTTGTTTCAGTTTGTTTCAGTTGTTTCAGTTTCAGTTGTTTCAGTTCTTTCAGTTGTTTCAGTTGTTTCAATTTGTTAGTTTGTCAGTTTGTCAGTTTGTTAGTTTGTTAGTTTGTTTCAGTTTTTTCCAATTGTTTAGTTTGTTTCAGTTTGTTAGTTTTTTAGTTTGCTAGTTTGTTTCTGTTTTTTCCAATTGTTTCTGTTTGTTTCTGTTTGTTCCAATTGTTTAGTTGTTTCAGTTTGTTCAGTTTGCTTCAGTGTTTTGTTTGTTTTAATGTTTTATTTGTTTATTCGTTTCCTTGTTTCACTTGTTTCAGTTTTTTCACTTGTTTCACTTTGTCAGTTTGTTAGTTTTTTCCAATTGTTCAGTTTGTTACTTTGTTACTTTGTTACTTTGTCAGTTTGTTAGTTTGTTTCAGTGTTTTGTTTGTTTCAGGTTTTTCAGGTTTTCAGTGTTCTTTGTTTATTCGTTCCTTGTGGTCTTTTGCAGCGTGCTGCCGCCCACGGGGATAACTGAAAACACTTACACAAACCCGTGCACCACGCTACCTTAGGCCAACGCAAGACCAATCCACGATTTCCTTCGGGGCCTAGCAGATAAAGGCGACTTTCTATGTCCGAATTGGGCGTGTCTATTTGATATTCAGTGTGCAACTACTCATGTGCGTCTCAGTGGCTGAATCATGTACAACAGAACAGTCAAGATTTTCCAGACAAATCTCAAATTACACAAATCTCAAATTACACAAATCTCAAATTACACAAATCTCAAATTACACAAATCTCAAATTACAATACCGCTCTCTGCGCGGGCTAGGAGTACTATGACTCTCTAAGGTGCCAAACGCCTCGTCTAATCAGTGATGCGCATGAGTGGATTAACGACATTCCCACTGTTTCTATCTAGCGAAACAGCCAAGGGGCTTGGCCGAATCAGCGGGAAAGAAGACCCTGGCTGACTCTAGTTCGACACTGTGAAAGACATGGAGGGGTGGAATAAGTGGGAGCCTTTGGCGCCAGTGCAATACCACTGCCTCCACAGTTTTTACGAAAACAAATCTTCACGAATTGCGATTATATTTCGGACTTTGTTATGGGGACTTTGGCTGGGCGGCACATCTGTTACGATAACGCAGATGTCCTAGGGGGGGCTCATGGAGAACAATCTCCAGTAGAACAAAAGGGTAAACCCCCTTGATTTGATTTCAGTGTGGATGCAAGCCATGAAAGTGCGGCCTATCGCTCCTTAGTCCATCGGAATTGACTAGAGGAGCTGTGGAGGTTTGAGTCAGGGCAGAAAGCCAGGCGTTCCTCATCGCGGCCAGGTCGTGGTTTCTGCTTCGGAGTTTCGCCAGGTTAGCCATGAACAAAGATGTTTCCGTCAATTGCGTCATCAATCACGAGTCTGGTCGTGATCACGACACCCCATGCCGTTGCCATTGATACACAGTACCTCAGAATTGACAGTCCAGAGGTCAGTGATAGTCCAGAGGTCAGTGATAGTCCGTCAGTGATAGTCCAGAGGTCAGAATTGAATCGCCGACCAGACAGCCAGTGCAGTTCTCTAAGGCTAGTATTTGTAACTGCCTTATTGTTGTCAAAACGGCCACGGCATCTGTTGATGGGAAGGCTTGGTGCCGTGAGACCCGTGCATCTCTAGCTTCAGGCAGTGCACCGGGGCAGTTGATCCGACTGATAGAACCTGTGGAAGAGTTCACAGGGTTGCAATATTGGACATTGAGTTACTCAATCGAATTCACCGACTGCAATTCCGGACTTACGGCCGTCCGGTCCGGCCTGCGAAATCTGGGGTACCCTGCAACAAACCCGTACATCCCGTCCGTCACGGCGTCACGTCCTGAGCCGGCGTCACGTCCTGAGCCAGCTTCACGTCCTGAGCCAGCTTCACAGCATCGAAGTTGTACATTCTCCGACAAGAGCCGCTGGCCTCCGCTGGGTTGCGCTGCGCCTCCTGCTTGCACTCCAAAATTGCCCGTTTGAGGCTGTCCACGGCGTCACGTGAGTTCTGGAAATGGAACGCTATGCGTTTGCCCATCAACTTCACGCCGTGTTTCCGGCCAATCGCCACTAGAGCGGCGTCGCTCATGCGGTTCCGCTTCATGTCCAAGAACACAAAGTTGGTGTGTGCCGGCGACTCGAGGGCAATGTCGTGGCGGCCGCAGAAGCTAGCCACTTCGTGGGCGTACTCGTGGCTCCTTTTGATCTTCGCCACATTCTGCTGGACCGCCACCTGCGCCATGTACGTCATGAGCCCCGCCTGCCGGATTCCTCCGCCACACTGCTTCTTGAAATGGTTGGCGGTGTTGATGAACTGCTGCGTCCCCACCAAAACAGAGCCCATGGGCGCCCCCACGGATTTGGAAAGACAGATGGAAACCAGGTCAAAGTGCTGGCAGTACTCTCGCATGGAAACGCCCGTTTCCACAGAGGCATTGAAGAGTCGTGCGCCGTCCAAGTGAAGCCGGATGTTGTGTTGTCGGGCAAACTGCGCTATCTGGCGGATTTCCTCGATGGGCATGATCACTCCATGCAACGTGTTTTCGAGACTGATCACTTTGGTGGGTGCTGCATGGATATCGCCATCGCTGGGCGTGTAGTTGTTCTGCACGTCCCGAACCGTCAAAAAGTCGCCGTTTTCGGGCGTCACGGGGTGAACCATGGCCTGAGACAAAGCCGCCAAGCCCCCTGCTTCGTGCAAAAAGACATGTGCACGGTGGTCGCATAGAATCGAGTACGGCGGCTGCTGGAGATTGGCCCTCAACCCGATCTGGTTGGAGAGCGTTCCGGAAGCGCAGAAAAGCGCCGCTTCCTTACCGCAGATTTCACCCATCATCTGCTCGAGCTCCAAGGTTGAGCGGTCTTCTTTGTACACCGAGTCGCCGACGGTTAGCGAGCCATTCTGCAAGCCTGAAATAAGGGCTTGGTTCATGGCCGCCGTGGGCACGGTGAACGTGTCGCTCCGGAAGTCATTGTGGGTTTGAGGAAAGGGGACCGGCGGACTAGGGACCGGCGGACTGGGGACGACGGTGTCCTGCTGAGAATGCAAAGTCATTTAAAAACTGCTGAGAATGCAAAGTCATTTGGAAAAACCGGGCAGAGGGCGGACGGGCCTTAAGTATGGGTGACTAATGCATTGCCACATGGTGCCTCGCCACACCTGCATCCAGGAGATGCGCTGCTGGGCCTTTCTCCTGCCGGTCGAGGCCCCTTCTGCAGGAGGCTGCAGCTGTGCTGCGCCGGAGTTTCTCAAACCGCCGCCAGCAGACACTTTCCATGCGCGCTTATGCAGGCTGCCACAACTCTGGCAGAACTCTCTGGCGACCTCGAGACTCACATCTCTGGCGACCTCGAGACTCACATCTCCTCCCGACGCCTTCGTTTCGCGTCCGCATCCGCCGCAAACGGCAGAAATTCCCGGTTCAACGCCGTGGTGGGCGAAAAGTCCCGTTTGCCTAAATCCCGCCATATCGGGCTTCCGCTTGATACCAGCGCGCCGTGGCCTAGCTTAATGCTGGATGGTTTGTTCAGCCAGATGCTGTTGTGAGACGGCCCGGAGGGGAGCATCAAGGTGCTGAAAAAGTTGTTATCCACGCCATTTTGGGAAAGAGGCAGCGTGAGCGGGTCCACGTTCACTGGCGGCAGGAGCGAGAGCCCGGAGTAAGGGCTCCGAGCGTCCAAGTAGCCGCTGGTGCCCCACATCGAATTCTGCACAGGAATGGCTCCGGGATACAACGTGGAATGTTCGCTGGCCGGTGAGTGGATGTACGGGTCGGAGTAGAAGTTCCTGCCGCTGGAGAAGTTGTCGTTGGCGCCGTAGATATGCGGCGTTGCATAGTCCACGTACGGGCCTGGACCATGTCCATATGGCGTGTCGTCCACGGCGGGGAGACCTGAAACAGTACCTGCATGGTACACATCTGCATCAAAGAGATCCGGGTCAGCAAGCGGAGGTTCCAAGCTGCAGTTTGGGGGGTTGGTTTGGTCGCTGCTGACGTACATCAAGTCCGGGTCCATATCCGAGGCAATGGGAAAGTCTGGGTTCTGAACAGCAGTGTGAACATCTAGATTCTGAACAGCAGTGTGAACATCTGGATTCTGAACAGCAGTGTGAACACCTGGAGTGTGAAACTCCGGATTCTGAAACCCCGGATTCAGAACTGAAGCAGTGGGAAACTCCGCATTCAGAACTGAAGCAGTGGGAAACTCCGCATTCAGAACTGAAGCAGTGGGAAACTCCGCATTCAGAACTGAAGCAGTGCAAAACTCATTCTGCATTTCCTTGCCCTGAAAGTCAGGGTCCGAAAAACGCTCCGGAGGAGGCGAGTTTCGCTTGCTCCTCGGCAAAGCATTGCAAAACCCTCCAAACTCAACACTTGCCTGGTACTCAGAAACCGCACACGGCACATAGGCAGGGTCGGCGGCCCGCCGGGCGGTGTCTATGCTATTTTGCATGGCAAGGTACTTCCGCAAGTGGGCCCGGAAAGTCAGCTTCCATGCGTCTTCCTGCGCAAGCAACACGCCAAGCTCCCTGTGGAGGTCGTCGGCCCAGTCGGGCTTGAGCGCCAGGATTTGTGCAACAAGCAGCGAGCCAAACCGAGTCAATCCACCATCCCGGGAAAACACTTCGCCTGCAGGCGGAGCAGCATACTCGTCGGCGTTGGGCAGAGCCGAGGGCTTCACGAATTGGTTCACCAACTGCAGGAGCTCGCAGAAAAGCGCATCGGCGTCGACCTTCTCGCTGCCGGCTTCCGAAAGCTGCAGCTCCATGGCAGATATGTGGGCGTTCAAGTCGGCGAGCTCGGCAGCGGAAGCGGCAAGCGCCTCTTTGATTCGGCCCCGGTCCGAGTGCGCCACTTGCTGCAAGTGGTCGGCCTTTTCCTTGGCTTTCCGGAGCTTGAGATGCAACTCGGAGATCTTGCAGGCTTGCATATTCCTCCTCAGCTCGTGGTTGCGCAAGATCTTGGAGAGCTTGAGTTTGCGAAACGCCAAGGCGTCCTTGTGTTTTTCGAGGCCCTTGAGATCCAGGCCCTTTTTGGCCCGGAACTCGTGGCCTTCCTCGAGCTCTTTTTTGCGCTGGTTATATTCACTTTTGAGGATGTGCTCCTCGTCAAGCAGCCGCAGCAGAAGCGCCGCCGCGTCGCCGGTGGTCTTGGCGATTTCCGCTTGGAACGCCGATAAAAACGACACAAGAGTCAGTTCGGAAGTGATGTTTGGGACGTCGCCTGCGTCAAGTGAGCGGTTCGGATGTGCGCCGGAGTCAAGTGAGCGGTTCGGATGTCCCACAGGCAAATCAATCACCGCGCCCGCCGTCCGCACGTAGATGGGCGCCGACTCGGAGCGGAAGTTGTTGATGACGTTGACGGCCAAAATCTGGATCTTGTAGACGGTGTCTTGATGCAAGTTGCAGAGCTTGACGCAGGTGTGCGCCAAGGTCCCGGCGTCGTGTCCATTGACCAACACCACAAAGAAGATGTTCTCTTCGGGCTGCGTGCACATCTGCCAGTGGACGGAGATGTCATGGTTGGCGATGCCCCGGACGGAGACCACGGGCGTATGGGGGATCTGGATGTTCAACTGGCGAGCCAAGCGGTCTGCAGGCGCCAGCAAAAGCTGGAAGCAGCGGAAAAGCATCCAGCACAACGAGGGGATGACGGTGAGAAGAACCTCAAGCATGCAGCAGATTTAGCCAGACTGGCGCGTGGCGGACGAATGGGCAATGAGCTGGCTATGCTTTGGACTTTGTTGCGCATGAAAATTTGGTGCGCTGCGTCGTGCATGGAAAGTGGACTGCAAACGGCTGCAGATGCTGCAGCACAAGACAGCATAGGCAAACGGCAGCATAGGCAAACGGCAGCATAGGCAAACGGCAGCATAGGCAAACGGCTCAGCGCAAATGCACCATCCCTGCAACAAGCAATGCGCTGTGCAACCCCCCTAGCACCAAAAACGGCCCAAACACCCAGCGATCGCTCCACAAGCCGCCGATCTCCGCCACCAAGAGAATCCCCACCCCCCCGCTCAAACTGTACAACCCCGTGATGCCGCCAATCACGTGGGTCTCCTCCGGTAGCGTTTTCCCCGCCCGGCTGACCAAGCTCATGGACGAGATGATCACGCCCACCTGCGCCGTGCCCATGGCACATACACAGAGAAAGCACGCCACGTTGCGGGGATCGTACACGGCGGCGCCGGCTCCCAAAACGCAAAGCAGAAAGCTCCCCACAGCTCCCAATGCCCCTGCACACACGAGCGAAGCCTCCCTCCCAAACCGCTTGCTGTCGATGAGAAAGCCCCACACCGGCGTGAGCAAAAGCGACACCGTGGAAGACACCCCCGTGAGAACCGCCAGGAAGATGTATGCATTGGAGCAGTCCCCCGCCGCGCCGGGCCTCTCGGCGTCGCCACAGAGCCCGTTCTGCGTGTAGTATTGGTACACCATCAACGGCACGAACATCTGCGACGTGACGGTGGCGGCACGTGCCACAAACCCGCCCGTGTAAGCCAACTGCAAGCTGCGGCTGCGTCGGGACACCTGCACGGCCTGTCTCATGAGCGTCCAGTAGGACGCCTCCAGACCCGCCGACACTCCTCTTCCGGCGTCTCGGCGGCGCCGCATGCAGTCATAGCCGAGCACGTACACGACCACGCCGCAAACCACCGCCGTGGCGCCGACCACGGAGTATGTGGTCTGGAGGCACCGGGCGGCGCTCCATGCAGGACGCCACTTGGAGAGCCGGATGGGCATGGTCAAGAAGACCGACACGGAGAAGACGGCGCCGACGCCGGTGCAGACGCCGAGGAGAGCGGAGAGCTTTCCGGCGCTTTTTTGCGAGCCGGGGCAGCCAGAAACGGAGTCGGAGACGGAGTCCGATTCCGATTCCGATTCCGGCCCCGATTCCGATTCCGGCCCCGATTCCGATTCCGATTCCGGCCCCGACTCCGACTCCGACTCCAACTCCGACCCCAATTCAGCGCGCCGGCTCCAAAACCGTAGGCTTCCCCACTCAAAATCAGAGTGGTTGGCCTCGTGGAGCATCACCACAGCCACGCTCATAACCCCCGACATCCCCACGGCAAAAAGCAGCCGAAAAAAAAACAAATCGGGAGCCGTTCGCGTGGCCACGAGGCCGTAGCCCAAAAGAGAAAGTCCCATCACAAAAAATGCAGCCAACTCCGTGATCCGGGCGCCCGACGGCACCCGTGGATTGGTGCACGCATATCCATTGATCCAGTCCACCAAGGTGCCCAAAAAAGGCGCCATGGCGATGGCCGTGAGCTCATCCGCTATGGCCAACGAGCCGATGGTTTTACCGATTCGGCGGCGGTCCACGCCAATGACGTCAGCGAGATAGAACGGCTGCGACGCCAGGAGAAACACCGCAAACGAGATGCATGCAAAGCCGGCGAAGTTGTAGGCGGCGAGATTGGCCCGCGAGTAGTGCGGGTTTAGAACCATGGCGTGTGTCGCTTGCTGTGGTCCGTGGAGCGAGCCGGTCTCGGAAGAGGTGTGCTACTGCCCAGGGCGCGGCACTGCACAGAGCGCGGCACTGCACAGAGCTCCTTACTGATATCGCTATTACTGCAGTGATACTACTCCGGAAGCCGCCGTGGTAGCTGACGGCCAGACTGGCCCACGTGTGGATCTGCACGTTCCTTGCGCTGCGCTGCCCATTCCTTGCGCTGCGCTGCCCATTCCTTGCGCTGCGCTGCCCATTCCTTGCGCTGCGCTGCCCATTCCNCATTCCTTGCGCTGCGCTGCCCATTCCTTGCGCTGCGCTGCCCATTCCTTGCGCTGCGCTGCCCATTCCTTGCGCTGCGCTGCCCATTCAGCTTTCTCCGTTCATCTCGAGCCAGAGCCACTTGCGCCAGAGCTCGCCTGCCTCGTAGATAATACTATCCATGTACTCGTACGTGAACCTGTGTTCACTGGCGGCGGCGCCCTTCATCTTATCCTTCTGCTCCTGGTACTTCTTGTACTTGTCGCTGAACTTGAACAGTTTCGCCGGCAACCGCGAGAGAAACGTCCGGATTTCGTGCTGGTCCAACTCCACCAACGTATGCTCCTTGGCTTTCAAGAGCGATAGCGACACGAACACGAGCTCAACGTGCGGATCGATGATCGCAAAGGGGATCATCTTTTTGATCTTGCCATTCTCCTCCGACTCCGACAGATTCGTATCCAGCGACATCAGCGGGTTCTTGTCATGCAGGTTTTGTCCGATCGCCAACCCGCTGAGCAAGTCCTTGAGCGACTCGCTCGCCGGTGCATCTTGAGGCTCCTCATCGTCGACCGACCAAAACGCATCGGGGCCCAATTTGTCAAGCACCGCGTCGGGGATGTTGAGCTTGCCCGTGTAGTAGTTCAGGTCCAACTCCACTTTCTTGCTTTCGGCCCTCCAGCCTAGCATGAGGTCCCATACTCGGCCTCGGTCAACTCGCGACCACACCTTGGAGCCGCAGTACTTGAGCCACCAGAGAACCCATTCGTCGTCGTACAGGCCGAACTTGTTGAGAATCTGCTCCTCCTGAAAATACAGGTACAATTCCGGGAGCAATTTCTGGAAAATGTATATGAAGAACGACACCCGCTCCTCAATGAGCCCGCCAGAGACCGGCAACGTGGACTTGTCAAAAACCATGGATTTGCGCTTGCTTCTCTGGTTGGCCATTTCCGGCGAGTGCAACAAGACCAACGCCAAGCGCTCAAAGGCCTCGTGGAAGGTCAAGTTGCAGATGTGGTCGTCCTCCAAAAGTTCCTCGAGGAACTCACGTAGGTCCGGCACAGAGTCGATGAACTCGTCATAGTCTTGAAACACCGACCCAATGCAGCTATGCTCTTTTGAGGAAACGTCGCGCCCAAGAAGCACCCACGGCTTATGGGGGATTGGCGGGAACCATTCGGCCAAACCCAAAGCAATCCACGTGAGTGCCTGGTCGTATTTGATGATCTTACCCCACTTGTTCACGAATTTGAGCACCGAGCACTCCAAAATGTCGAAGAGCTGCAGCTCCGTCTGCAGAAGAGGCTCTTCCGACGACGAAAATGCTATGCGGTGCATGTACTTGCGCAAATCTTTGCGGATTTTATGCTGGAGATGCTTTTCTGCATCCTCGGACTCGCTATCGGACGAATGCTTTTCCTTGTCGAATTTGTCCGGCTGGATGAACGGATTAACCACAAACGGATGGTGTTTTAGCAACACAGCCCATACTTTGAACCGCAAAAAAGGGGGCACGCCCTTCTGGCGCGCCAAGAGCGCCAAGCCGTGGTGGTTTTTGGCCCGGAGGTACTTCTGGTACTGGATAAACACCTCGGTGTCACAGTGGAAGGTGGGCGCTGTCGGCGGCTTGAAAAAACACATTCCGCCGTCCGATGACGACGGACTAGTATTTTCGGTTATGCTTTGGGTCATTGTTTTCACGGGGTCCTGCGCTTAATACATTGCGGTGGAGCGGCAATAGGGATTGGGGACGATTGGTCGGGAAAACTGGGATCAGGACAGATGATGGGGCTTTATGGGCGAAAGTAGTGGTCTGGCGGGGCAAAACCGGCGGGGTCCTGCACAAAGCGGTTGCGGTATGCTGCGGGGGTTGCGGCGCTGTGTCTTGCTGTGACGCGGTCACTGGTTTATCCTAAGATAAAGAGGGGTCTCTTAGTCTGGAGCAGAGCACTAGCGCTGAGAAATTCTCACTTCGCAGTCTGAAGACCAAAGCGGGCCTGTGTGCAGGCCCCGCACCCCGGAAAACTGCGCAGGCTCGGGCTCGCCCCGAAGTCACTGACGCCGGCACGAATTGGCTATGCAAGATTCAGAAACGCTCGGGGACGGTGCGGACCGGGAATGTCGCTTGTCGGCGTAGAATCCAGGGGTACAATCCAGGGAGGTACGGGCGTCGTCGGCGCAGATCCCGATGTTCTGGCCCTGCAGTCCTATCGCGGTGCATATATGCCGGACCTCGGGTACCCCGGAACGGTCCATAGTTTCGGCTTCTGCACTGCGGCGCCGAAGAGAAGCCAGTGGTTGTTGTGGAGAAGCGGAAAGCCTTTGCCCAATCGGGACTTACCGCCACTAATTCCGGGTCCGTTTTCTGTGGGCCAGCCAAACCGTGTACATCTTCTGTCCCGCTTACTCCTATGCACCTCCTCTTTTCATCCGATTCCACTCATTTCAGGAATCAAGAATCCTAAATCCTTGATTATCAATCATGATCATGAATCCTCAATCATGATCATGAATCCTCAATCATGATCATGAATCCTCAATCATGATCATGAACCATCAATTATGATCATGAATCCCTGAATCCTTGATTCCTCATCCCTCATCCCTTAATCCCTTCAACTCGATCCTCACTCCCCCTCCCTTCCCTCATGCCATGGGTAGCGTGACCCCGAATCATCCATGTCAGAGTACACCACAGCTACAGTAAACTCCTTAGTTTACTGAGCCACGAGCTCGGTGTTCTTTCCACATTGAGATACGACCCTAGCTCCCCTTAAAGCCAGGCACAGCCCCACACCAGACTCCGCATAGCGCCCCAACAAACCCATTTAGCGTCTCAGGAGTCAACATTCTGCAGCAACCCGAATAGCTCTATTGCCCAAAATCATGCACAAACAAAGACTGGGAACTTATATATGGCTGGAAAAGCCCAGTTTTCTCATTGTCCGATTTTGCCCGGGTGGCGTCGACATCACGGGGCCAAAGTGTTGCCACACCATCCATTGTGCCAGACTGCCAGATCCGGGTTCTGCGCTTGGCTTCCGTAAAGTGCATTGATTCTGCCGATCCGCAACCGCGTCTTCAATCAGCCCTTCAACGTGCCTTTCACCCGCTGTCATTGATCTGACGAAGAGCAGAGTTTGTCCAAAGTTGCAATTGCAGCCAGGCTTTATGTCATAGCTGAAATACCAGTGCATACACTTGCAGCTGATCTGAAACAACCTCAGCACGTATACAGTTGCAGCTGACCTGAAACACCCCGCACGCAAGCCAATTGCAGCTGAGCTAGAATATCCCTCAAAAGGCCTCGGAATTGCAAACACCAAGAGCAAATTTAACGTCTAAGTCATGCCGCCTATGATTGAACCTCAGCCTTGCGAGATTGGAGAGCTGCACATCGCCTTATGACGCGTGTGACTGAGTCAATTTTCTCGAATAGGCAGCCGCCATTCAGCTGGTTGCGCGCCGTTCGTAACTACGAAAACCGCGGGCTTTTGCGTGCGCGGAAGGATTTTAATTGCAACCTAGAATTGCTTTTTCATATGTTTGTGGATAATGCGGCGCGCCGGACCAAAATAGGAATGATGAATTGCTTTTTTGCTCCCGCGTGACTAATGCAGCCAGCACGTGAGCACAAGTACCCCCTATTGCCCCGTGTATATAAAAGCGATTGCGCCACCGCTCCCAACTCTATTAGCTCAAGAATACACTATCTACAATGCAAATTTTCGTGAAAACCTTGACTGGTAAGACCATCACCCTCGAGGTTGAGTCCTCTGACACCATTGACAATGTCAAGTCTAAGATCCAAGACAAGGAGGG
>NKYX01000044.1:0-38113 GCA_002370475.1 Metschnikowia drakensbergensis | reverse complement strand
GTTGTTGTTGGAGTGGGAACGTTGATGACAATGGTGTTCGTGGAATCCCCAGTAGCGGTAGTAGTGGTTGCGTATGAGCCTCCCCAAGTGGAAGTCACAGTAGTTGTAGATTTCGGAAACTGGACAATCACAGTATTGGATTGACCAGCAGCACCAGTGGCCGTTGTGGTGGAGACAAATGATCCGGTCCATACTGTGGTAATAGTAGTGGTTGGAGTAGGAACATTAACAACAACGGTTTTTGTGATCAGCCCAGTGACAGTTGTAGTGGTAGCATAAGAGCTACCCCAGGTGTTGGTGACGGTGGTGGTAGTCTGATACGCGGTTGTCGGAGTGACGGCACTGACGCACGGCGAGAAGTTTAGCTGGTAGACCAGGGTTCCCATATTAAGGCCCGAGTTTCCATCTGGATCAGTGTAGGTTATCGAAAGACTGCCGGGACCACCATAATTGAAAGCCACGATTTTTACGGGGTAATAGTAGCCCGCGTATAGTGTGAAAGTCGCGGTTTTTGTATTCACACCTGCAGTAGTGCCAATCGTGTTAAGCGACACGGAGGAGTCCACGCTCACTTCGACGTCCAGGCAGCATGTTTGGCCCGCTCCGAAAACAAGAGCGCCACCGTCGTCAACAGTCATGGTGAAAGTATAGCTTCCGGATTTCTGCACTAAAAAGTACCCCGTCAATTCCACGGTGTAATTGGATTTAGTTGTCAGCATCCCGTAAATAGTCCCCGGCACAACGACATACACGGCAGCGGTGCTGCTAAAATTGGGCAGCGTGATTCCAGTGGTCGAGCCATTGAGCTGAGTTATGTACCCGGAGGTGAAGAAATCTAGTGTCCAACCGATGATACTTAGTAGAGGATACGTATAAAGTTTGGCATCAAACCCAGCTCTGAGAACATTTTGAGGTGCACAAGCCAAAGAGCTCGCAAAAGCACCACCAATCAAGGTGAAGAGATATAGTAGCCTTATCGACAGAATTAACATCATGAAAAGGGTGAACTAAAAAAGTGAATAATTTTCGGCCACCGAAAATCCTCGTATATTAGGAATTTTAGTGTGGGGGACCAAAAACGGCAGACATCCAGAAAGCAGGAAAAAAAAATTAAACTAAACTTACGCAGCGCGGCTCACCTTTCGGCTTGGAACACAACGACTCTCGCTTTCGACGATTCCTGGCCCTTCGGTCTCAGGGCGTTCAGTTGAACTTGGTCGGGACATTTAGAAGTGAGTTCCTTTTAGCTTGTAGCCACACCCATTCTAGTTTTAAACAAATCTTGCTTTCGAAGGTAGATGAGTTCAAAGAACGCATGGAGTCTTCAATTGGGCGCTAATTTCGCAACGGCCGCTAGGCATACGCATGCATATGCTCATGCATAGCTATGCATAATTATGCACCTTTGGCGCCGTATTGTGAGTTTAAACAGATAGTGCGCTAAACATGTAGGAGCAGGGAAAGCTCACCTCAATCGTTATCATCAATTGGCGAGTGCGCTGTGGGCATTTGAGTCGCTCTCGTTAAGCCTTTGGGCCGCTGTGGAGCGGGCTACTCGAACACTGTCTCTGCGTGCCGGTCTCATACTCTATGTAACGGACTTATGTGCCTTGCATAAAGCCTGCCTCGGTCTTGTTCAGTGGGAATGAGTCTGTTCGCTCATCAATCCTGATCCCAGAATTTAGTGCAATCACCAAGGACATAGCACCGCAAATGCGGGGGCATGAAAGATGCTTTGAAATACCAGAGCCATACCCCATAATTGCTACGGTTAGAAGCGATGGCGAGATGAGATTCGGGGTTTATATGCAGAGTGAACCGCGCATCTCAAGCAGGGTAAATCGCGCGATACGAAACCGCAACGCCGATGCATCAAGAGCTAAATCTGGGTTACTCTCGCTTTAAGCTTATTCGCTGCATGGAACGCCTGGACGCTAATTCAACGAGAAGTCGAATATCGCCTTATGGCATCATCAAGTGTGGCGTTGCTTACTAAAGCGCAGTAGAGTGCGAACCGCCCAACCTCTCCATATTGAGTTGTATGGAACGTGCAAGATGCAAATCTGACTGTGTTTGAAGAGCATGAGACGGAACTCATCATGATTATGAAGTAGTACATTATTGAGCCAAGTCTTTCACGGCCGAAGCAAAAGCGTCACGAAGTGAAAGAAGCCTCCGATCGAGATTAAAGTATAGAGTGCAAAGGTCCAGACAAGGCTGAAGTTGGCCGTCTCAAACTGGGGGCTGAGGAAAAGAAAACCAATGCGAGATGAGCCAGCGCGAATGCACGGGCGCCAATGCGCGCGCACAATCGCGGAATAGCCCGACGACCATCTACGAATGACTTGAAGACATGGGCTTGCATAACAATACCCGAGGTACATATTCCGTTCCAACTCTGGACAGGCAGAGCTGAATCCGGAAAATGCGACTTCAGTGACGGTAGAACAGGCTGAATTGCGAGCGGGGTAAGAAGCTTTGCAAGAACCTGAAAAAGAAATGGCGCGGTGCCCCTCGCGATGACCTCAACGCCCGTTCTTCGGGCAGCGCGGAAGCCGTTTCCAAATGAATGTACTGGCCATGGGCAGTACATGGGCCGACGCACACGCACTAGACCTTGCGTCTTAATTCCGCTCTCGTTAGGACTTAGCCAAGGCTATGGACTCTCATTCCGAAGTTCGGGCTCGATTTCGGCATGAAATACAATGGGTAGTCTACTTCTAGACAGCTTTTTGCCATAAGATTTTCTCGGCCCGGGCTGAAGCTTAAACGGCCTAGGAATGAAGGCCGCTTGTTGCGATAGTTGATACTCATATGTACCCTGTTCAAAAAAAACCGTGACTCGTTCCTCCATGCTCTTATCGTCTTCGGCCCTCAGAGTCTCACATGTGGACAATTTGGCAGACAAGACTTCGTCCCAAAAATTTTTAGTGGTAGGTGCCACCTTGTAGGTTGTAAATATCGACCCCAAAAAATTCGTTTCCAAAGACAAATCCCAAGTTTCACCTGGCTCGGCAGTATCTGTCACGGTCAAGTCATTCAACTCAGCACTTTCTTCCCGACTGGCAAGTCGTGAAGGGCTCGGGTCCTTTTCATGTTCTGAAGTATAAAAGGACTGGCCGAGCTCCAGAAACGACGGCTCGATGTCAGGGTCACAAGGCCACACTTCTCCAGAAAGAGAGGCTTCTGGTATTTGGGCCCCACATCTACGAGGCTTGGCTTTATCTGCAGCAGAGCCGAAGAGCAAAGAGCCCAAGTTTCTTTTCCATTCCATACCCATTACGTCCGATTAAGTTATCGTGAATGTGCTCTAACCTGTGAGCTCACTGAGCCACATGTATGGGGTGAACTGCATTTGTACCACAGAGTCATGTGCAACACGGCCTCACCTGCGCGCTTCATAGAGCGTCTATGTGCACCAGCACAGACTGACCCCATATGTCACAGCAATCTGCACTAGCACTGAATTGCGGGGTGGCCTAGTGGAGGGCCAAGATTGGGGAATTTATTCAATTGCCGAGAATGGTCTCAGATTTTCGCCTGCTGCCTTGACTTAAATCACAATATATTGTATGGTTTCTGGGCCCCCCTTCAGAGGGCTTATAATTCGTATCGAAGGAGAACAAAAGTACACAAATCCTGCGGCCCTTTGACCGCAGTTGAAAAAAGGATGGATGATCTTACCAGGCCTTTTGAAAACAGCCTCCAACAAGTCTGCTCCCTTGAAAATCGCCCACCCTTCTTGTGCAGATAAAAGAGCCAAAACCTCTAAAGTCGCATTTGCACCCAAAAACCAATGAAGCGGCCGACTCTGGGCAGCAGCTCATTCTCAGCGATCAAAGAGACACCAATGAGTGAGCCAATGAATATATGCGTGCGGTCGGAGTCTTCCATTGGACAGAATTCCTCGTATCCCGCTTCTCGGTGGCGTATAAGATTCTTCTCGGTTGCTTGGCCCGAACATTGAGCTTGTTTTCATTGTCGCGTATGAAAGAGACGTACTCTTTCTTTACGCAAAGCTTTCCGACCCAGTTAACATAAAGGCATGGTTTTCATGTTATATAAGCCCTTAGGCGTTTTGATCGTGCCAAAACTAAGGCCAAAGACGGACTCTAGTATCCTGCTAGACGATTTTTGAGATCTGATCTTGAAATGAAAAAAAGCTGATCATATGTGATCCGGATCAAGGGCGCGTTTATGATAGTCATCTTTAAATGCTTACGTCTTCGAAACTTTCTCCTGGTGAGAGCCTTGCCTTTGCAGGCATTTGACTAAAATTGATTGGACACATCAAAGTCAAGTTCGTTGTCTTTCCCAACGGATCGATAGCTTTTGCCATTTTTAACACGCTGGCCAAAATTTCATAGAACCTGGGGGCTGCGGATTTTCAGGGCCACCCTCCGATAGAAGTATATTTTACGAGACCAAGAGAATATTCTATGCATAACAAATGGCCGCACCCGCCACATTCCGCAGTTCATTCAAAGAGCCAGGCCACACTCATTTTTAAAATGCAAACAAAGAGGACCAAGCCTGACTCTTTGCGGCACTCACCATCATGGGGCGCAGTAGTACACGCAAGTGGGGCAATATCTGCTTGCGGCGTTACGAAGGGCTTGGGTTAGTGTATGAATTCTCGACGAGTCATGGAATAAGTCTGGGGAGAGAAGCAGTTTCGAGGGTATTCCCGGTAACGAAACTCTCGGCAGGGAATACTTGACGTACAGCACGCTTGGTAAGTATCGGCTCGACGAGGGGCGCGCGAAAGCAGCCAGCCGTATTAATGAGTACAATGTGTTCGATGGAGCGAGACGATGCATTGATGTAGTATTATTAGGAGTTTAAGTACGGAGCGTTCCAGACCCGGACGATTTCAGCATACCTTTCCTGCTCCTGCTTAGAAAAGTAAAACACCTTTCCACCTCCCTCGGACGAGGCACAGTAGGTGATACCCGCGCACCCTCGGTTGTATGTTTTCCGGAAGTTAGACCTGATATTGAGCGTTTGATCACCGTTGAGCTCCTCTAAAGACGCAGGAAGGATTGCCTGCTTTATCTGCACGGGCTGCTTGTAGCTCTCACGCATGGAGAAGATTGAGTATGAGTATTTGCGCCGGAGATGCTGGTGTTGGAGGTAGTCACTCAACCACGTATTCTTTTTGCATGCTAGAAGAGCACCATTTGTCCACAAGAGCTTACCGTTTTGGTCCAAGTGCCCTAGTTGAGAGGAGCAGATCTTGTTCCCCTCCTCTAGAACACCGATAGCGGCAGCCGGATGTTCGTTGAAGGAGTATTGGGAGTTGCCGCTGAGAAGTTGGCCCAACCAAAATAGGTCTTTGTCTCCATACATGATGCGTCCAGACTGGAACCAGTACTGTAATGCAAGGGATATTATGATGCCTGGAAGATGTGATTTGCGATGTAGCACCACCACGCCGCTCTCCATGACGTGCTTTGATCGGTATTTGAAAAAATTGTTCTTGAACTTGGACTTGTCGATGGATATATTGAATAGAGAGTTTGCCTTGGGCATCATGTTCATGAAAAAGTTGTATTGGGACTCGGTCAAGGTTTCCGAGAGCTCGCGGTCCTTGAAGAAGTAAGCTCCTGTCTTAATGTACCCCTCCAAGGAAAAAAACTCCGCCGGGTCAACGAACGAAACAACATCTGCATCCATGAGAATAATCTCGTCGAAAGTGCTGAAGAGCGCGGCGAACCACTTGTTGTTGTAGCCCTGGAAGACGGACGCATAGCCTCGTTTCAACGTGGGCGTCACATCCATGAAGTCCACATGCTGCAGCTTGTCGGCAGCCTGCAAAAGAATGTCCAAAGATTGGCGGGACAAGTCGCCCTCGTGGATGAACTGAATCGGTAGCGTGTTATTCATGTGAGCAAGCACTTTTAATAGTCTGGATGCATAGTCGACATTCTTGTCATCGATACTGATGACGATTCCCCTGCCTTTAGATGCAGAAACATAGCGAGACCAGTAGCAGTCTTTTCCTACGGCGAACTGCAGCCAGTCGAATGGGCTGTAGGTCTTGGGTAGGTCGCCTGAGAACATGGGTAGTAGCTCATCGGCTAGGTATGCAGTGGCAGGCGTTTCCTCGAGCTTCAAGTCCAAGTGGCATTTCAAGTAGATGCGAAGATGGTCTATGTGATTGGCTATTTGGCGGGACGACAAGTAGCGGGAAGTGGAGGGCCTGGACGGTGCCAGGTTTCTAAGAATTTGGAAGTACCGTAAGCACCGGTCGTGAGGGTGGGCATTCTGGCTCAAGGAGGCAGACACTAAAGGTTGGATCTCATTAAACAGCAAGTTTTGGTAAGAGGAGTTTGGCCATAGGAGAAACGAAAAACAAAACGTGAATGCTAGTGCAAGCAAGACAACACGGTTTCGGAAATTCATGTACCTCAGCTATGCATAGGTCGAGAGCACGGTTGAGGATTTTTGGGGCTGGGAGGAGAAATATTGTTTGGCGCCGAAAGATTTGTTCTTTTGAGAAGCCCCTAAGTATACGTAGAAAGATTTGTGGGATGAAAGTTATTTTTTTTTTCCGCTTGTCATGTTATGTTAATGAGGCTGATCGCGATAATTGGAGTGGGCAAGAGCAGAACGTGATCAATTTAAGAGATGCGCAGCATGGGCGCCCAGAGCCCCGCCTGTATGCCCAACTGGAGCGTCTACGAACCGTGCGCCTTCCCGAAAAGAAGCACCCCATACGATGCTATCAATCCTGGTCTCTGTTGCTATGGTTGCTATGTGGGCGGGACTGATCAACAAAGAACCGGGCCTGCATACGTACGCTCCATCGAACGCCAAATAGCTCTAAAAAAGTATCCTCCATATAGCGTTGCTGCAACCAGTCGGGCCTCTGAGAATAGAATACGCGGTGGGCAACGCATTTGGCCGTGCCGGCTTGCGGTTCCTGCAGCCACTCAATTTTTCTAGGTTGATTTCTTGGGCGAGACCTCATCGTTACGCTCTCAGCCGTTTACTCGTAAGCGCAACCACATGTCCAGACCTGCGCGCGCGATCGAATGAACGTGCTTGGAAATGAGCCTTGGTCTGTCAGAGCTGGGCGCGCGACTCAGCCTCAACCGCATGGGAAGGTTACAATATATTTGGACCACGCTTTGCATAATTGCCACCTTGCATGGCATCAGACGGGAGCGCCTGTTTTGGCGGGCGGGGTCTTTTGTTGTGGAAAGCGTGAATGCTTTTTGCTAACAATGTGTCATGCAAGTGCATGCATAGAACGACTTGTACGGCATAGAATTGGGGCTGTACAAGTGACACCATAGACTTTGACAGGTTCCGTGATGTCTGGGGAATTGTAACGGCAACACTGTGCTTTTTTTTCATTTTTTGTCGTGGACAATTGGGTACCACAAGAGTGGCTGATACAAATCCACTCCGGCACTTTGGGCATTTTTTGGCGTCGTTTTGCTGTGACTCTTGGAGCCATTACCTCTTGCGAGCATTAACTCCGATAAAATGAGAATGGAGGCGCCATGACCACTACCCAAATGCGCAAATTGTCAACCGATGAAACGATTCAAGTTTGAGGTGGATATACTAGGGCACGGAAAATGAACACTGCTACAAGCTCACATTTCTAGCTAGACCACCCCCACATGATATCGGTATCTGTAGATCATGGGGAAGCAGCTTGCCAACAAGCACTTCGGTGCCGTAGCCCGTGATCAAGGCCACTTCGATTGTCTCGTCATGGATAACGCTGCCACTCGCGAACCCAATGTAGTAAATGGCTATTACGAAGCGCATCTCGCTGACGTCCATGAACGCTACATGAGTGCTCCTGCACAGCCACGACTATCAGGATCGAAGCAGGTCCAGCGTCAGTCCAAACCAAATGAAGGTTATTCTGCTACGTCTCTCAGTATGTAGCGCCTTTCCTTCTGCACGCGGCCCTGGCCGGCTCCTCGTCGGGCCATCGTTGACTGTAGCCATTTCGGTGCCTGTATCTCCGACGCAACACAGGGCGCGCCGGACTAGTTTGCTGATTGCTCGTTGCTCCCTGCTTGTATGCAGTCCTTTGAAGATTGACGCTCGCATGCAATAAAAGCCCTTTTGTTGCCACATCTCGTGCCCACGCCCACATTCTGTACCATAACACACCCCGGAAATCATGGCTAACAAGAGGCAGAAGCTAGAAGAGCTTGCGTCGTTCTCCAACAAATTCTATCCCAGGGAAATCAAGACCAGCTTGGCCTACACAAAATATACCAAAGATGAAAACAAACCCTACAACATCCTTCTAGATAAAATCACCGCCACGTCCAAAGAGCGAGAAAAAATACCTGTCGCAAATGGTGTGGCCCATTGGTTTATCCGGGACTTCCGCGTCAACGATAACAACGGCTTATCTAGCGCCCATCAGTCCGCTCTTAAGAATAAGGTGCCCATGGTTTGTTTCTGGGTTAACTGCCCTGAGGAAAGAGAAGCACATGGTGACAGTCCTCTCAAGCATTATTACCGCATGTTGAGTCTTGAGGAAGTGGAGCGCAAACTCAAGGGCTTGAACATTGACCTTGTTACCATTGAGGCGCCCAGGCGTGCAGACATTGTGCCGCATATTACTCGTTTCCTCGAGAAGTATAAGATCTCGCAATTATACTCCAATATAGAGCATGAAGTGGACGAGTTGCGGCTCGCCATCCGCTTGCTAGACACTTTGACCCCAAGAAAAATCGGGTACTTTCCGTGCCACAACACCACCATCGTGCATCCGGGCGAGTTAAAGACAAAATCAAAGGGCACTCAGTACGCGGTGTTCAGTCCCTGGTACCGTGCATGGGCCAAGTACATCAATGACCACTTGTTGACCAAAAAAAAATTCACATTTCCATCCCTCAAGGAGAAGCTTCCTCACACCTTGACTGTGGAGGAGAAGCCCAACTTCCCCCATGGTGATGTGGATAAGAAGAAGTTCCATCAAAATTTCAAGGATGTTGGAGAGCACGACGCTTACAACGCCATGATCAAGTACATCACGGGAGACAATATTCAAAAGTACGACGAAACTCGTGATTCCCTTCCATTGGATACCGTTTCGCACCTCAGCGTGCACCTTTGCTCCGGCACTCTCTCTGCAAGAACAATTTTGCAGGAGCTCTACAATGAGAAAAAGTTGAGCAAGTCTAACCAGGCGCTGGCATCTGGTGTTACTGAATGGTTGCGGCAGATATCCTGGAGAGACTTTTACAGACACATTATGTGCAACTGGCCATACGTCTGTATGCACAAGCCCTTCCACCTCGAACTCTCGGACTTGCACTGGGAGTATAATAGAGAACACTATCTTGCATGGACTGAGGGTAGAACTGGCTTTCCTATTGTGGATGCCTGTATGCGATCGCTTGCGGAAGTGGGTCACCTCCATAATAGAGGCCGCTTGATCGTCGCGGCCTTTTTTGCGAAAGATTTACTCTTGGATTGGAGGTACGGTGAGCAGTACTTCATGAACAATTTGGTAGATGGTGATTTCTGCTCCAACAACGGAGGTTGGGGTTTTGCGGCCAGTACTGGTGTCGACCCTCAGCCATACTTCCGTATATTCAATCCTTACACACAATCTGAACGGTTCGACCCAGACGGAGAGTTCATCCGCAAATACATTCCCGAATTGAGAGAGATCAAAGGTTCTGCTATCCACAACCCCTATCTGAATGAGGAGGCCGCAGAAATTGCAAGAAAGGGGAACTATCCAGAACCAATAGTGGACCACAAAACCTGTCGTGAAAGGGCTTTGGAGCGATACAAGATTGCCATGCAAAAGGGTAAGGAGTTCAAGGCTCTTCACTGAACAATTATTATATACTTATCTTGAAACTCATGTGATATTAGCTCACTCTAGACTTCTGCCCCAATGAGGTCGAACTTATCGACTAGAGAGTCAAGCAACTGTATTCTCAGTTTGCTGGTGTCATACACTAGCGTTTCGCTTTTTAAGTCGAAGCGTAAGAACTGTAAAGCTTTGAATGTCTTCCTATAGTCTTTTGAGAAGTTGAGATATTGCTCGTTTTTCTTTTGCTCGACTAAGTTATTAAAAGTAGTCGGACAGTCGAAGTAGTCCGGTGCAACCAAGCAATTAACGCTAGAAATCGGGTAAATCAAGCTCTTATCACAGCCGTTGCACGCAGCGGTTGAATTCGCCAGATCTGTAATAGGCAAGTGTATGCATCTAAGGTCTTGAAGCTCACTCAAGATCTCGGGAATTTTGGGAAGCTGCGCAAACGACACAGGCAATCGAAGATGCTTCAATTTTCTCATTGACGTTAGCCCCACCAAAGTTTTGAGGACAAACTGGTTCTTTTTGCGTGGGCATACGAGATTTTGTTGGGTGCTATCGACAACATCGCAACACACATTTAAATACTCTAAAGTACTCGCATGAGGCTGAAGCGACGTGATGAGAGGTGCCAAACTGATGGGATCGTTGGTCTGGAATACCTTTATATGAACGGCCAATTTTCTCAAACCCTTCAAACGCGAGATAAATTTGAAAGTGCTTGAATTGAAGCACAACTCGTTGGTCAAGTTTATGTTTAGCAGCTCGAGACAGGAGAGCTCAGGAATGTTGTCGAGAAACATAACTGCAGGCGGATTTCGCCTTACCAAATTGAAGTTCGCAGATAAAGGAGGCTCAACATCAAACAAAATTTCAGAGCAGCTGTCTATGGATAAGTGTTTTAAGACGGAAAAGTTGATCGTATCTCTGATTAGCATAGCATCGTTGGCACTGACTGCGATCTCACGGAGGACCAAGGAATCAAGGTCGAGAAGAGATTTGATGTTTGAATGAAAGAACAAGGCGAGTGAAAAGGAGCCCTTGGTTAGGAACGAAGCGTCAGCCAAATCTTCCGTAACTGCGTTCTTGCAGCAGCTCATTGAGCCAGGCGAGAATTGAAGCATATTGTGCGAGACCGACTTCGAAATAGTGAGAGTTTTTATTTTGGGGAAGCTCTGTAACTCTATGCCTGCAAGAGACTTTTCGATATTGAGGTTGGAGAAGTCCAAGTGTCTCAAAAACGGGAATTCGACCTTGGTGTTTTCAACCATGTTATAGACAAAATTTCCACATGCACTTATAAGCAGCAGCGGATTCGGGAGAAGAAAAAGAGCACTGACGTCTAACGATCGTTGTACCGAATACCAATTAAGAAATTGCAAATTCATTAGACACGGGAATAAACATCTCACGTACAGGTCGAGGTCCGGCTGAGGAATATCCGGGAATTCGTTATGGGCAACTATCGAACGAACATGGCGCCCGTATTGCGGGTTCTGCGATAGAACCTTGAAGAACTTGAGAAGAGACCAAAGCGATCGGATTTTCACAGGGTTAGCCGTTGAGCAGGCTTTGCTCAGGTATGAAAGACGATCCAGAAAGTGGTTGCTGGTTTCATGGAACACGCGTTTGGAGGAGTCTATCACTATAGTCAGGTATATATGAGGATGGGCAATTTCTAGGATTTCTCGACACGTGAAGGCAAAATTCAAAAGATCCTTCTGCTCGAGGTGCCCGCTGATGTCGCTAATCACGTTGGGTGGTAGATTAAGGATCATGGCAAAATGAAAGAATCAGGAAGTCGAAAATGTGCTGAATATGCCCTTAGTATCAGTGGACCGAGATTCAGATGCTTTCGGAAAAGCCCATGGCCAGCGATCCGGAGTGTATATATATTTGGGCTTGGTTGCAAAATTTTAGGGCGAAATCCGGGGATCGGAGCTCCTGAACTAATCGCACGAGCGCACTCGAGCGTGCTCGCGTCCTTGCTCGGATCCACAGAGCGGCACGTGACCAGGTCATTCCAAACCCCCCTGACCGCTCGTCGGTCTGGGCAGACTTAATGCTCGATGACCCGATTATAAAGCAAGAATGGCATTCGCCTGTGCTTGCATAAATTCAAGCCTGTACAAAAAGCGAATACGACGATACAGTGAAATGAGGGCATTTCACCTGGCCACAGAAGCGCACTGCGTAATGAGTTCTACATTTTCCTAGCGCCTCGCGCCCAGTTTCCGCTGAGCTTTACCATGTTGCACGTATCTCTGAAGCACAAGTGAGGATTACAAGACGGCACGGCACTTCTCTTTGGGCGTTAGGGACTAGTATTTCCCGCGCAAGAAGGCTCAGCAGTCGAGAAGGCTTTGGCGCGTGGAATGGTAGTGTCCCGCGGCGCCCCAGATCCTCGCTGGAATGTGCTGGTATTCCTGCAGTGGTCGTGCTGGGACGGACCGATGCAGAGAGGGTTGCGTATACAAGCTCCGGCACATAGAGAGGCCTGTGCGGTTGTATGCAGGTGTGAATCTCAAGAATATCGCCGCCGCTTCACCTTGTCATCTCTCCACAATCGCATCGCACTTCGCCCTAGCCAATCAGACGCTCGCACATGCCACATTGCATCTTGTAGTTCCACCCCTACCCCGCTCTGACTTAAGTCTCGTATTGCTGTCAAATGCACATGCACGCTTAAGGAAATCGCACTGTCAAATTTATAAGTCGGCACCACTGCCCTGCGTAGCGCCTTCATTATCTCATGATGCACACCCAGACATCTGTGCGTCAGCTACCTACAGTCCCGAAAGGTCGTGCTGTGACCAGACATAGGGAGCGGAAGGGTCCTGAATTTGGCAAGCTCACTCTACGATCCATCATTCACACCCAATACCAGAGTTCCTAGGGGCTGGCTTTCTCCGAGAATAGAAGTTGTCTCTCACTCCCAATCGGAACTACTACATCAATCTCCGGCAAGTGAAGTAGATCCTCGGAATATTTCCCGTCTTTGCCCGCCGCTCAGTATTAGTAAGTGATCCTTATATCACACTACTAACCCAGCCTGCAATACACTGACTGAGCCGCCTTCCTCCTCCGTATTATCCCAAATATACTCCGTTTAAGTTTGGATATTTTCGGTTATTGACTCAAACCAAGCCCTTATTTATCGGCTGGTATATCCCCTCTAGACTACAAAAATTAATACTCACAAATCGGTGCCAAGATGTTCAATACGGGCATTTTCGACAACGGGTCGACTTCTCAAGAGGCACATTCTGCCGACTCTTTCTTGAACGTTCCCCAGCCTATTGATATTGCCTACCAGCGACAACCCTCGATCTTCAACAATCACCGGTTTCGCAGAGAATCCATAGCTCATTCCCAAGGTATTGGAGGTGTCTCCTGGGGTTCTGTCACGATAGGTCTGTGGTTAAAGGACGAGGTTTTGATGCATGGTGCCACCCACTCCAACGGCCAGCATCACTCAAACTTGATTAACCCTAGGAGGGGCCTGTTCCGCTTTGTCAACCTGCAAAGAGAGAGCCACTCTATGGCCGCTTCTCCGCCAAATACCACAAGCTACCTCCCCAATTTAGAGGCAGACTACTGCAAAGACTACTCTTGTTGTGGCCAACTTCTCCCCACATTGCATGACTTGCTAAGACATTACGAAGAAGCACACATATCAAGCTCTCCGCCGAGTGAGGCAAATCCCCATATGCTTATTTCGCATCGTGCCCGCAACAACATGAGCAACGTTCACAATGTGATGGAAACAGTCTCTACCAATGATGTTTTCCTCAACAACCACGGGCAGCAACAGCAAGCAACGGGCAGCATGAACCCTCCAGGTGGACACTTCAACATTCAGCAACAGGGCATTGGTCACGGTGCCATGAGTCAAACTATACTGCCAAATCTGACCATGACCACTCCAGAGCAGTCCGGTGTGCAAAATCGTGGTCAACCACAGCTAATGAATTCACATCAAAGTCACCAACCCAACAACTCGAGGGTACATCGCAATGACCATCCCATGGGTGAGGAGGATAGCATGTACATCGATGATCCCGCGCGTCATCTATATGTTATAGAAAACGAAGAATTCAAGCCCTTTAAATGTCCAGTGATTGGGTGTGAAAAGACATATAAGAACCAGAACGGTTTGAAGTACCATCGCTTGCATGGACACCAAAACCAAACACTTAAGGAGAACGAGGACGGTACTTTTTCTATCATTGACCCAGAGTCAAATGCACCTTACCTCGATGGAGCAGGGATGGAGAAGGACAAACCTTATAGATGTGAGGTATGCGGAAAGCGCTACAAGAACTTAAATGGCTTGAAGTATCATAGAGGACACACTACACACTAAACTTATTCTTGCTTCTTTCGAGAAGCAGTAACATTAGACCATTTGATGTCTATCAAGTTGTTACACGTGTTTCTCGGCTTGTCATTATCACTTTCTATTTTTTAGTTATTGGGATACGGTTCTACCTGGTTGTTTTGGGATACTTTGCATTCACTGAATGATGGCCACTATATATATCTGTTATTCATGTATAGATCAATCATAAAGATACTGCACTGGAGTTACTCGTACCTGTAATTTAGCAAAACCAGGAAGTATTGTCCAGCGAGCTTGTCTTGAATCAGCCCTTCCTCTACCCTTCCTATTGCAAAATGCTGGAGATTGGATCCCAAGTGAGGTGCGTATTATTTCTCACGCTTGTCACGATCACACCAAAATACTTTTTGAAAAGCTCTTGTTAAAAATTCAAAACTTCACAACTTAAGAAACTGACCGAGTCCTGCCACAATAAAAGTCTATCGATCCAATGCGGCTCCTTTTTCAAACACCTTCACCATTTTGGGGCCTCTGGGGTGAATTTCGTGGATATTCACGTCGTCTCGCACTTGCTGCACGGATATGAATAGTCATTTAGAGGGAGTGAACAAATGCTAGAAAATCAGCGACTCAAGAGTCCAAGCAAGTTATTTGGCAGTACCGCAATGCTTGGAAATATGAATAAATTCCCATCACCCTCTTAGTTAGACTGCTCTGCGTGTTTCTTAGCGCGCCATCATGCCCCACACTTCAAATCCTCAATTATCTCCCTCCTCAGCGTTGCAGATAATCAGCCCTACCAAGCGAAGCCGGGAATTACCACACTACAAAAGTTATAAAATCCATAGCAGCACCAACGATGAAACTACTACCGAAAATGAGTGATCTTCTGCCGATAGTGAACGTGAATTTGTTCCTAACACGACAGATAGCCACAGGGATAATCTTGTTCGTATCAGTGTTTTGTTTTCTTCTTCCAGCTTCGGTGATCACGTATTTGAGCTTTCACAAGCTGCTCATACCAGTGGGACGGCTTCAGGTTCCAGTCAACTTCTTGGATCTGGCGGACAGGCCTCTCAAGAGACGGGTGATCGACACGTCTGGTATCTTCTCGTACCTTGAGGGGAACAAGAACTTGACATTTGCAGTGAACCTCAATTTACACGGCATATGCAAACTCGAAACGTCCCATCAAGTGTTTTCTTATTCTTTGGAGCTACCTGCTTTTGCACAGACTCTGAGAAGCGTTTATGAGGATATGGTCTTGGTGAACTGCGATTCTCGATACATCTACGCAAAGAAAAACCGGCTTGTTCCGTATAACCTCCGGTACTGGGCCCCTCCAATTGTGGTAAACGTCATGAAACTGGTGGATATGGACCATCAGGTGTTGAAGATGAAGGGCTATGAGCTTCAGGAGATCTTGAGACATGGCAAACCTGAGATCTCACTCAAGAATATGAATTTTTTATTTTTGGACCCCAGCAGATCGTCCATCGACTTTGTGATATTATGGGAGGGCTTTCGATTCTATTTGGTGCACTACTACTTGACCAGCTTAGTTATAGGCACGGTTATCTTTTGGGTGCCTTCTTCATTTTGTTGCGTCTTTTTTGCATTGTTAGTTCTGGTGTACCTCAAGCCCGGGGATAATGACGGAAGGACTGCCCCGATAAAGCGAGAATAGGCCGGTCGTATTTTATCTCCCGGGAGGCTACTAGTCATGATTGTTCTGCAAATTGATTTAGGGGTTGGAAATAATAAATAGGAACCATTTGAGATGGTTCAAGCCGCATTCAACATTTTCAGCTCGGTGAAGTTGTCAATTGGCAAAAAAGGAATGATTCGCATAAGGTAGTTTTCTTCGTTGATCTCATCCGTTTCTCCAGAGGAAGATTTGGCATCAGGTGTAGGAAAGAAATTAGCTTGATCCGCCTCCACTTTCTCAAACAAGAATTTCTTAAACTCGTGAACGGTTGCATTCCATTCATTTAGGGCTCTACCCATTGACACCAAATTGGGAGGACTTGTCACCTGCTGAATCAATTCTTTGCTGAAGTTTTCCAAATCAAGAGTATCATCTTTTGATAAAACATCATTATCTACTTCGAAGTCCTCTTTCGTGATGTAAAACTTGTTGCACGCCTCAGAGTTCAAGTAAATCGACACCGAGGGAATTTCCGGGGTCTTAGGCAAAGTTAGAAATGCCGTTTTCCCGCAGCAAGGTGATTGATAAAACTTGGAGCCATTTCTTGCCGTGTTCGTACTCTGCATCCTTCGGTATTGGTTCGACGCCCGCTCATGGTCCAATACAATATCAAGTTTGAAATGAGGGCGCACCACATCGGGAGGGATTTTCACGAGTTCTGGAGGCTGACTGTTCCAAGGGTTCAGACCAGCCGAAGAGCCAAGACAATCAGAAAGAAGACTCGACGAATCCGAGTCTGAAGTCACGGACGAATTAGCAGAATTGTCATTAAGTGAATTCACAGAGGACCTGAACGAAGCCAAACTTGGACTCGAGGATCTGGATCTCATAGAAGGCAAACTTGAAAGAGAACTGCTAGATTTCGAGCCTGCGAATCCTTTTTTCAAAGGACTGCTCATTTCTTCTCTCTCTCGAGTCATTCTGGGTGGCGCAACGGCAAATTCTTTGGAAGCATCACTGGGTGATAACATCTTAAAAAACTTGCCCAAAGAATTTATGAGCGAGTGATTGAGCGGCTCATCTTGATCGCTTACACCAAAACCTTGTTGGCAATCTGGGGAGTTTGGTAAAGACGAGCAGGTATAGATAGCTTCGTCAAAAATTTCATACGGGTGCGTCTTGCGGAGGTCACTCAGCTTTGAGATGCTTGCCACAGACATGAATGACGCAATCTCATCAACATGTGAATATTTGCTGTTGATGGGCACTATTCCAAACTTTCTGTTTACCATGGGTGAGGCTGCAGAAAAGTCCAATTTTTCAAATAACTCCTTGAATTCTTCCAGAATGATCATCTTCTGCAAAGTCTCATGGACGAGATCAAGTTTCCACTTGACCCTTCGTGTTGTCTGGAACAAATGTGGCTCCTGGTAATTGTTTACCCCCATAACACGCCAAATTATTAATCGGGTATAGTATGCTCTTACCAAAGGATTCCAATGCGTAAAGAAGACCAGCCAAGTACGATTAGAAGTCAACCAGTTCGTGAAGTTGACCTTGAGTGTCTCGTTGCTCTCTGTTAACCAACCTTTGAGGTAACCCACAGATTGCGGTAAGTCTTCCTTGGTCAAAAGCCCTGGTATTCTTGTCCATACATTAAACAAGAATGCAAAATTCCTGGTAATGATTTGAACATGATGGGTGGTTGTGAGCATAATGTACACACTCCCCAACCAAAACTCCCAATCGATACTAGTATAATCAAAGACATGAGCAGAAAATTCGTAAACCAAGTTGAGTATTAGACTGCTCTTGTTTACATCGTAAGGACTGACAAGCTTGGCGATGTTGACCAAAATTCCGTCGATGATTCTGATCAAAGAATTAGCGAAAGCGATCTGATAGAAAGCGATATCTCGAACACTCTTGAAAATTTTGATAATGGAAGTGTAATTGGAGTTGTTTGGTTTGAAAGAGTAACGAGGAGGAGCCGTAACACCGCCAGCAGCATGGCTTCGATTTCTTTCTTGCCTTTGAGGACCTTCAGGTAAAGACTTCATAGTTGAAGGTGAATTAGCATTTGGTCTGGAACTGTCGATGGAGATTCTATTAATCGACTCCGTGAAAATGTTGTGGATGTAGCTCGCGATGACAGTGAGGCCGGGGAAAGCAAGTGGGTCCACATTGGCTTTACCCTCGACAAAACAACTGGAAAGATTGATGTAATGCCGGAAAAAAGAGTTGAAGACATCGCTATCCTTTGCACACCAGAGTCTCACCCAGGCACCCGAAGGATCTCTAATACCTAAGACCGGATGTTTAGGAGGAACCATACAGTTGAAAGCTGCACTCTTCATTCTGTCAAGATTAGGAACGCCACGATAGTCGATGAGATGTAGAGAGTGAGGAGGAAATGCGCTCTTCATCTCCAGTTTTTTCGCCGGCAGGATAGGTGGCAAGCTCCTTACGTGGTTGTTCAAAGTGGATTGCTTGATGTTCAATAGAAACAACAATGCGTTACAAACACCAGGCAATTTGAAATAAGAATGGGCAAACACTTTACCAACGAATGCACACAACGATATTGACACCACTTTAAAAGAAAGAAGTTTGCAAATAGAAAAATCCAAAGTATCAGTCAAGCAGGCCACATAAATTTCTTTACTAGGCGGATCTGCATCATCCCATTCACTAAGGGCCATTATTCGTGAGACGCATTCCAAGTAGGCGTTTCTGTCCGTTGCAGACACTTGCTGTGAGCCAGCGGCGTTCAACGCGGAAAGTAACAGGCGCCACCATAGACCAAGGGTTGCAGTAGATATGCTCGCAAAACTTAAGTAGATTTGTGAGTTCTTGGAGAATGTTGCGCTTAAAGGAAGCAGCTGCCGGAGAAACGGAAGGAGATATGTTCTCAAAATGTTGGTCTTCGCTATGCCATTGGGCTTTGAGTTGAATTTCCCCAAGGCAATCTCCAACTTCTTAAACAGCTTTAATAGGGACTTAATGAGCTTATCTTTATCAGCTTCAGAGTCGTCCAGGGCGTTTGAGCTGTGACGCGAGCCTCTGATGGAGCCAAAAGAGGTGGGTGTATGGCATGCGGACGTTTCAGAGCCAGAAAAGACCTGATTCCCGATGGAAGTTTCGGAGTGGACCTTTTTCAAGGAGCTTATGGAGTTTCTGAGCCTGGCCATTTGAGACAATCTGTGATTTCGAAATGAGCAACTTTTTGTTTCTTATTTTCTAAGGGCATATGAGAAGCGAAAGTAATGTCGGAGTACGGGGTAATGGTAAAAGCTTGAAGATATGGAAACGAGTGAGGGTCTGTGGATGGTTGTGATGATATCGTGGCGGAAGTATGGTCTTAAAGAATAACGGGGCACTTCGGGTAGTTTAATTCCGCTAGAATGTAAACACGAGATTTCTATTGCCGCGGGCCGAATCGATGCTGAGAATGGGAGAGCCTCGGCAGATGATGAGGTGACTTATCCGTATTAACTATTGGCAAACAGCCAGCTTGAATGCAAATGGACGGGGAAGCGAAGGAATATATAGGCACTGATAAGCGAAGAGCAACAAGTTGCGCGACTGGTTACGCACGGTCAGAGAAGGAAAGTAATAGTTCGCACTATAATTAGCTTTGCAGCAAAGACGGCGCCTCGTTACAGTTAATTTCGGTGGGCGCAGGGACGACGGCTTTCTTACTTCCTAAAGCAGGAAGTACAGCGAATACGACGCGGTTCATCATGTTACATGTCAAGGGGGGTAAATCGGAACAACTTAGACACACATACGTGCACTCCGGGCACACAACCCATTAGGAAAAGCGGCGTTGATGCAACTGTTTAGCCGCGGGAAATCCAACACCAATTGGCGGCCACCCTAGGATTGCTAAAAGGCTAGTGACTAGGTGTTTATGTAAGTAACGCAGATACTTGGCATAAATGCGCCCTCAATGGCCTAGTGAGTGTATACAAGAGGGAATTTATTGACACATATAGCCGAATGAAACATACATCATGTCATTGCGCATACTTCAGGTACATGAAACCGCGTACATTTTTCATCTTCCAGTACTCAAATTTGAATCCCAATTGTTTAGTTAGCGGTATTCTCTTTTAACTTGGCAATAACACTTCTTGAGACATCCGAGGCCTTCTTGTACTTCTCGGCCTCTGCGGACTTCTCCTTGAGCTCATTTCTTAATTCTTTAATGGTGATCTCGAGTTCTGCAATTGCCGCATCATCGAAAGTGGAGGCAGTGCCAGGCTCTAACGTGGTCTCGGCATGGTCCTGAACACCGCCATTTTCTAATGCGCCTCCATTGCCTGAATCTCTTTCGTCCTCTTTGATGCTTTCTCCGTTTGTTTCTCTTGAGCTGCATTCATCGAGTTTTTTCTCCAACGAAGCGATTGTAGCGCTCTTCAGTTCCATTTGACTCTTGCTTTCTGAAACTTCATTCTCTAATTTTTTAACTTCATCACGAAGCTCTTGGTTAATGGCTCCTTGTTTCTTGGTTTCATCTTCAAGCTTATTGGACAGTTCCTCGAGCATTTCCACTTTCTTTCTGAGCTCAAGCTTTTCAGACTCCATTTCCGTAGACCGCAGAGATGCCAGAGCGGCTGTCTCCTTGACTGCTTCCAATTCCGAGGCCAAGCTCTTGAGTTTAGCAGCATTTGCTTTCAACTCTTCATCTGACTGTTTTACCTGCACTTCCAAGGCATTGATCTTAGCGTCTTTAGCCTTAGTCTCTTCTGAAGCAGTAGCAGAAGCTTCTTTGACAGCCACAAGTTCAGCATCATTGGCCCTTGCCTGCTCCTTGAGATTTTCAAGATCTTTCCTTAAAGTTTCATTTTCGGAAACTTGAGATTTTGAAGCTGATTCCAAAGCTGCAATCTCCTTGTCTTTGGCTTCGAGAGAGGAATCCTTAGCCTTGCTTAATTCTATTTGCTTTTCTTCACTCTCTTTTAACTTTTCCTCTAAATTTTTCAACTCTTTTGCGCTCTTTTCCTCCAAGTCCTTCAACTCTTTTGCGCTCTTTTCTTCCAATTCCTTCAACTCTTTTGCGCTCTTTTCTTCCAATTCCTTCAACTCTTGTGCATTCTTTTCCTCCAATTCCTTCAACTCTTTAGCATTCTTTTCCTCCAATTCCTTCACCTCTTTTGCATTCTTTTCCTCGGAGTCTTTCAACCTTTTATCACTAGATTCCTCCAAGTCCTTCAACTTTTCTTCCAAATCCTTTAATTCATTAACTTTCTTTGCCTCTAAGTCACGAGATTTCTCCAATTCTTCAGAAAGCTGCAAAGACTTCGATTCCCATTCATCTTTCGCTTCCGAGAATTGTGACTCCGAAGTCTTAAGCTGCAGCTGGAGAGACTCGAGCTCGAGCTCAAGCTTTTCAAGAGATTCGGACTTTTCCTCACCCTCTTTTTCAAGCTTAGAAATCAAAGCCTTGAGGTCAGCCACATTTTTCTTTTGAGTGCTTTGTATTTCTGCAATGACTTGGTCTTTCTCTGCCACAACCTTTGTGATCTCCAAGTTGAGTTTGTGATCATGATCCAACTTGATACGGCGGGATTCTTCTTTGTTGCTTTCAACTTCTCCCTCAAGATTTGCAATTGTTTTAGATTTCTCTTCAAGGGCTTTTTTCAGCGCTTTTGCTGCCTGTACCTCTTTACTGAAATTTTCTTGCACCAGCACAAGCTGACGCTTGATTTCGTTGAGGTCTGCCGTCATCTGAGTTTTTTGATCCTCCAAAGAACGATAATCGGCCAAGCTTTTTGAGTTGACAGCAGAGAGCGTCTCCACTTTTGCAGCGATGGCTTCTTTTTCTGTCTTGAGAGACTGGATCTGTTCCTCGTATCCCGAGCTCTTTGAGACAAGCTTCTCATGTTCACCGGCTTTCAATTTGTAGGCAATTACAGCCCCAACAGCTCCGGCGATATAAATTGCGTCTTTGGCGGACATGATGCTGAAAAAAGTAGTTTGATGTGTGAGTCTTTCGGGACAGCGCTGCCACAAGCCGATTTGTGCAGTCGCAAGCGAGTGTAGGCATTTCGTGGTGCACGCCGACAAAACAGTCATCACATTAAAGCGGATATATTCACCACGAATTTAGCCGGAAAGTTCAAGAGATATATGCTTCGCCCATACGTACTCAGCTGGAGGATTTTATCGGATTATGATGATTCTCGGTGTAACCTGCTAGGGCGTAACCTCCGATGCTTCTATAAATACCGAATCGCCAGTTTTCGCGAGATCTGAACCGGAAAATGGTCTACTGCGGACGGTGCGCTAGATCTGGAACCGATGCAGGAAACCTTATATTCTTCGCTATAGACCCTTTACGGTCAATGTAATATTCAGTCTAACATTGCAAAGACCTGCTTCAGGTCGGCCACCCATGCTCCCATCCGAGTCCTTCAAAACGGTAACCCATCACCCAGCAGCCACATGCGTTATCTCTGAAGCTTGGCCACCCCAGGTCGCGTGACTCGCGTGACCCTGAGCACTTTACTTCCAACTTTAGGCCACAAGCTCCGTCTCTTCTCGCAGCGAAACTCGAAATCACCATGGACATCACTCACTCACTGGCGAAAGCAAGCCGCTCTAGATCCAGATCGAGAACCAGAAACTCGACGGCCAACTCTAGATCCACGTCGTCGTCCAGGCGCCCTTCTTTTTCGGCCTCAAAAAGATCGCTTTCCTCGAGTTCCTTGAACAGATTGAACATCTCTCTGACTTTGATTGATCTTTCGAATGACAAATCCGTCCCAACAATTGCCCGGAATTTGGACAATACCCTCCCCACTGATTTCTTTAAGGAGGAATTGATCGGCCTAATCAAGGCGCTCAAGATATCCAAGTGGTATAAGAAGCAGCTTTTTGCCGACAACATGTCGGTGACACGGATACTGGGAGCTTTAACCAATTCCATATACAAAATTGAATACTCAGATGAAGAGGAGGGCATTCATCCACCGCTGTTACTTTTGAGGGTTTATGGCAAGAACGTTGACAATTTGATCGACAGGGAGTCCGAGTTGAAGATTTTGGTGAAGCTCTCGTCCAAGAAAATTGGGCCTAATCTTTTGGGAATCTTTGGCAATGGCCGTTTTGAGCAGTTTTTGGAGGGCTATGTCACCATGGGCAAGGAGGAAATAAGAAATCCGGTAATTTCCCAGATGGTCGGCCGCAGAATGAAGGATTTGCATTACAAAATCACCTTGGATGACAGTGAAAGGGAGTTAGAGTTTCCCATGGCTTGGATTCATATCATGAAATGGCTTGCGCTTTTTGAAAACGAAATTTTACCCACTGTCTCTGAAGACCTTGTTCAGGAAACAGTCTTGATGCCGTGGGACAAGTTTAGATCGTTGGTTTTCCTGTACCGTGACTGGCTTTTCTCTAAGTATGACCGCAGAGATCTTCAAAAGAACTACCTTTTCTGCCATAATGACACTCAATATGGTAACTTGTTGTTGAAGAGCTCGTTCGACCCCAAGGATGTCTTACATTCGGAATCTGATTCTTCTACCGGAGTCGCGGCGAGCCACAGGCGAGACGTCGATTTGGCAGTCATTGATTTCGAATACTCAGGGGCAAATTTCCCTGCGTACGACATTGCCGACCATTTCTCCGAGTGGATGTCGGACTACCACGACGAGGAACGGCCATACTTTATTCATGACGAAAACTACCCATCGAAAGTGGAGCTGCTTAATTTTCTCAAGTCGTACGTGAACTACGACTTTCAGCCTACTGCGTCCACTCTCATTACAAAAGGGGAACCAAGCATCGGTGATCCTTCCGCAAGCGAGTACGAGGTTAAAAAGCTTTATAACGAGGTTATATATTGGCGTGCAACGGTACAGATCTTCTGGCTTGTGTGGGGGCTCATTCAGAATGGGCCAGCCGAGGACCCTTTGAACAAGATAATGTCCACGAAGACGGAGGGGCAGGGATTTAACGGCAGCTATGAGTTCTCCACTGGCTTGGAATCCTTGTCGCTTGTCAAGGATAACACCGAAGAAGAGGCGATTACCTCTACTGACGATGAATTTGACTACATGAAGTATGCACAGCAAAAAGCATGCCTCATCGTGGGTGACATGATCTCGTTCGGTTTGGCAAATATCTCAGACATTGCACCAGAGAACCATAATCTCATCAAGTTCTTGGACACAAAGATCTTTGATATCTGAACTCCGAATGGATGCCAGGGGTACGCCAATTAACGCCGGCGTCATATATATTTGCACGTTATCGTAGATACACCGCAAAAAATGCAATTCTTGCCTAAAAAGCTGGCATATACTACATAGTCTGCATATTCTTCAGTCGCTTTCTATTCCTATCTTACTGGGCAGCACCGCAACTGCGCGCAACTCATTTCTCCTCAGTAACCTATCCAGCCCAAGGCTCAAACCCCGAGACATATCCACCAAATGCTCTCATTCAGAACAACAGGGTACAATGGCTACGGAGTGCGGTACTCTCCTTTCTTCGATAATAAGTTGGCCGTGGCAGCATCAGCGAACTACGGCCTCGTGGGCAACGGCAAAATATATGTCTTGGGGATCGATAACTCGGGCCGAATCCACCAGGAATTGGACTGGGAGACGCAGGACGGTCTCTTTGACGTGGCATGGAGCGAAGTGCACGAAAACCAATTGGCAGCAGCCTCAGGCGATGGGTCTGTGAAGTTGTTCGACTTGACTGTGGGGCAGTTCCCCGTCATGAATTATAAAGAGCATCAACGCGAGGTATTTTCGGTCAACTGGAACCTTGTGGATAAGGTGAACTTCGTGACGCTGTCGTGGGATGGATCTATCAAGGTTTGGACTCCGAATAGGCAGCAGTCTATGTTGACATTGAGCCCTGAAGTCGACTACACGACTCGGGCGGCCAGCGTGGCCGGCACAGCCAAACCCAGCGTACCTCTAGCGCACAACAGTGCTCCTGGACAAATCAATACGACAAAATGCATTTATAGTGCTTCCTTCTCGCCGCACTCTCCGCTGACTATAGTCAGTTGCACGGGAGCTTCGCATATTCACATTTGGGATATCCGTGCGCCCCGTCCGTTGCAGCTTGACTTTGTGGCCCACGGAGGTCTCGAGTGTTTATCAGTTGACTGGAACAAATATAAGCCTACCGTCATTGCATCTGCTGGGACAGACAAGTCTGTGCGGGTGTGGGATTTACGGATGATCACCAAGATAGACCTGCCTAACCTGCACCTGCCCATGCCAGCATACCACAACCGGGGGCCAACGCCAATGAATGAGCTTTTGGGGCACGAGTTTGCCGTGCGCAAGGTCACCTGGTCTCCACATAGTGGCCAAGAGCTCTTGAGTGTATCTTACGATATGACCGCGCGCGTGTGGCAAGACAAGTCGGATGAGAAGGCGCGCTTCCTAAACAACACAAATAGTGGGTGCAGCGGAGTGATGAGATCTCACCGGGAGTTTGTGATTGGCTGTGACTACAGTCTCTGGGGGGAGCCGGGCTGGGCTGCAACCACTGGCTGGGACGAGATGGTATACGTTTGGGACACCAAAAGGGCCCGGGTAATGTGAGCCGAGATGGCCCGCAGGCTGCAAGAGAGCTAGGCTTGAAAGCATCTATGGTTGTGTGGGGGTGTAGTAACTAGTGGTGTGTCTGCACCCGTGCACCACGTCGACGCTCAGAGCGGATTAGGTGCATACGCACATGCAAAGTGCTCCGCCAGATGCGTTTAATTAGGCGCATCTATGTTTACGTTTGCCCTCAATTGGGCAGCTTGTTTATGTGTGCAAGATGTTAAGAAGTAATGACGGCAAGCTAGGTCTGCCTTACTCAAAAAGAGCCCAAAATCTATTTCTTCTCACCTGTAACACTTTTTGCCAATCTTATCTCCCACTCAAACAACAAACACGCGCTCAAGATGGACTCCAACATGGTGATCTTGTCGCTTGAGTACAAGTACCTCATCAGCTCCACCAAAGCGGAGTTCGAATCTTCCACCGGTCTTTGGCAGAAGAGCAGCAGCATCTCCCGCAACTTGATTCCCTACAATATCTTGTCCAACTACAACAAAAAAGACATCAGGGTCATCGACAATATCAGCAAATTGAGAGATGCTGTAATGACTCTCAACCACAACGGGCTCAGCGAGACCAACCACATCAAATTGGTAGAGCCGCAACTCAAAAACCAGATCATAACCATCAGTATCAATGGAAACGAGACTTTCATTAACAACTCGCGCACGGAGATTCTCAGGGCGTATAAGCAAGTAGAAAGCAAAAGGCTTAGTTTGGCAGCAGGCGAGTTCAAGCTAATTGGTGCCAACTTTTTACAACGGCTCAACAGCATAGCAACCCGATACAATGTGGAAATCATGGTGTCAAACGATGACACCGATTTTCAGGGAAACTCGAGTGTGGGAGACAACCACTACATTTACATATTGGGAAACAGCGACAACTTGAACTTTGCGGAAAACGATGTCAAGGTCTTGTATGACACGCTTGTCAGGGGATACTTTGTGGATAAGGTGCAGGTGCCGCTTTCCATGATTCCGTGCTTGGGAGGAGTGAATCTCGCCAACTTTTCGGAGATCACTCTCGAGCTGCATGTCAACATATACCTTCCGCACATGATGCCCAACCTCTACAGCATAAGCTTGCTCCAGAACAATGACAACATGAAGATCTGGCTCACGTCCAAAGAGGTGCCCGAAATGGTTCACACCAAGAAAGTCTTGGAGGAAATGATGGCCATTGTGGACCCACGGACCAATGAACGGGCCCGGCTCTTTCTGCAGGAGATCCATTTTCCCAAGGAAAAGCTAGACTTGATGGCTTTGTACAACCAGCATGACATTGCCGCCATAATGTATAAACATGGGACTTTTGTGCAGATCCCAGGATTGGGTGAGTCCGGAAATAATACTGTTATCATTCAGGGCCAGACTGCACAATCCGTGCATGAAACTGCGCTTGAAATAAGCGAGTTGAGCTGCACATTCTATGAGATGCAGATGAGGTTCCTGAGAGGCCCTTCATGTGCCGACTTGGAGTACTATTTGCTCAACCTTATCGCCCCAAAGAAGACGTGCATTCTCACATACAACGAGTTTGGCATGTCTATTTTGGGCAACAAACATGATATCCACCTCCTTTTGGGCGACTTGGTGTCCGACTTGAAAAACAGGCTCTTTTTCACCAACATAGTCCAGGAAGCAGAGTCTGAGATCAAGATCAATTTGTCCATGGAGCTAGCAAACGACCAAAGAGAGTTCCTCAGCGGTAAAAAGAACGGCAAGATCATCAAGATCTTGAACCGCCTTTCTCATATACCGGAAATTAGCTTCAAGCCTTTGAACGAGTACAACTTCACAGTGGACATGGAGTTCCAGGTGAGTGAGCCTTCTCATAGCGAGGACACCGTGGTGATTTTCGACCTCATTGTTCGTACATTGCATCTCATTGAGTTGGAGCTTCCGGCAGAGATGCAGTTCAACATCCCAGAGGTGTTCCATAAAAGCATTATAGGAAACGGGGGCTCGATCGTGCAGTCCATCATGAAAAAATACAATGTTTTCATCAAGTTTTCCAGTGCAAGCCACAACAAGTCACCCCGGAAGGAAAGCGACGAGGAGAAGATCCTCTTTCTGTTCCACAGGAAAAACAACGTGCTAATCAAGTGCCCCATGAAGAACCAGAAGAATATCATGTTTGTGAAGTACGAAATTGATCAGTTGGCCCGGCTGTGCGAGACTAATAGTTTAAGCACCGCCAGCACATTTTCTGTGGCCTACAATACTGTGGAGTTTCGCCTCTTGAAGAGTCACTACTTGAATCTTGTCAAGAAGTACAAGTACAACCTCAACTTTGTCTCGGAGTTGGAAAACGACTTTAGCACCTACGTCGCGTTTCCGAAGTCCTTGGAATTGTTTGAAGGTGGAAATGACTACACAGTCACCATCAAAGGAAACGATGCTAAGCCTCGCTTCTGCGCCGAGAAGTTGTCTTCCCTCCTCCCATACTCCCTGGAAATACGGGTCCATCTTCTGCGTGAAAGCAGCCATCTCGTGAACAACAGCAACCAGAGCTTCAGAGACGATGTGGTTATCCCTCTTCGTCTATTGCTCGACGTGGAGCTCGTGGTGGAAACCGGCGAGCTTTCTCAGCAGGTGCTCTTGAGCTCGTTTGATCACGTGAGTCTACAACAGGCCACAACCTCTTTGATGAACTACTTCGAAAGCCACGACGTCTTGGCTGAGCTGAGGCAGTCGAGTTTCGATCCCATTTTATCTGTACAGGAAGAAGCTTCTCCAGCCAGACTGTCACCTCAGAAGCGGTCTCCAACCAAGAGCCCTGTCAGACAAACGGGGAAGCAGAACGGCAAGCCTCAGAGTAAATCGCAGTCCAGGCAGCAGTTGCCGGTTCGGAGTCCGAAGAAGCCATTGGGGGTGATCACGAACCAGATGAACGGCATCAATACCTCGTCCGGCTTGAAATCGATTCCGAACCTCAACCAGACGGGTCCGTTTCACTTGCAAATATAACACACACGAGCATACATAGTTGCGTCAGGTATCAGCGTATAACTAGACCCATCTCAATCTAAGTACTTGGCCCTGCGCGCTTGGCATCTTACGCAAGCGCATGTGCAGACAACACGCTTACAGACGCTGGGTTTTCCTGCACGAAGGCAAGTGACCAGTGAATTAAAAGGGGCCTCCCGAAAACCGTTCTCAATTCCATTCGTCTGTGCAGTGATGGCTCACGCCCAGACAGTCGCTCACAACGCTCATGCAAGAGTTGCAGGCATGTGCACCAAGCTGCATCTTAATTAAGCTTTTGAGAACCCACAGAATCTGCAGGTTCCCAACATTCTGAAAGCTGGAGTGCGCATCGGTACCTACGTAGATATAAATGTAGCAAATTCGCTCGGCCAGCACACGCAACTAACCATGTCCTTTTCCTTCGGGCTTCCTGACGCCGCATTATGGGCATTGCCTACTCTCGACACCCCCGTGCCGCCGTCGCCTTTCGCGTGCCCCAAATTGACCCTGGTCTTTGAGGCTTCCATGAAAGTGTCGACTCCATTGACCATTGCGATAGTGTACTTCTCCATGGTGCACTTCATCAACCCCATAGTCATAAACAGACAGGTGAGAAAGGCCAACATCTCTGAAAAAGTCGCCCCATTACTTTCTGAAAAAGAGCTCAAGAAATTGAAGCCTGCTCCATACAAGATCGCTACCTATGGTGTTTTCAAGCTCTTTGTGCTCTTACACAATGTGTTTCTCTGTGTCTATTCCGTGTGGACGTTTATCGGCATGTTGAATGCATTCTCCTTCACCGTTGCACAGATCAGCCAGAAGCTCCAGAGCGAAAGCACTTTGACTAACTTCGTGCTTGCTGTGTGTGACTTGGAGAGCGGGGTCTTTCAACAAACCGCCACCAACCACAACTTGTCTCTCTACGGATGGTGGTTTTACATTTCCAAATTCTACGAGGTGATCGACACAATCATTATCTTGCTTAAGGGAAGACCATCCAGTCTTTTGCAGAGTTACCACCACGCAGGCGCCATGATGTGCATGTGGAGTGGAATCAGATACCAAAGTCCTCCGATCTGGATTTTTGTTGTTTTCAACTCGTTCATTCACTCCTTGATGTACCTCTACTTCAGTTTGGCTTGTTTGAAGATCAGAGTGCCCACCGTGGTCAAGAGATCCTTGACCTTCATGCAGATTTCGCAGTTTGTGGTGGGTGGCTCCATCGCCATTTTCCACGCCTTCATCTGGTACACGGATGTGACCAACCAATCATTCACCGGCTGCATCAAGACTTCGGACCAAGCATTGCCATTGTTGATCAACGTGGCGTACTTGGCTCCTTTGACTGCTTTGTTTGGAGCTTTCTACGTTGAGAGCTACCTCAAAAGAAAACCAGCATGAAGACTGGCTAGCGAAGCTCCAGACTTTACTTGTACAATACACTCAACCTAGATAGTACACACCTTCATCATGCGGCTGTCCACGCCTCGGTAGCTCCCCAAAATATATATACCACTCACAGGACTCAGCTGCTCAGCTGGGCAAACCAGAAACTACGTAATCCATTGAGTATTGTTTCGCAGCCACACCTGTGCATCTCGGCCTGCGTGTCGCGTCTAAGCCGAGCCTCCCCAGAGTTAGCAATGCTCATATCTGGCAGTGTGCACTCCGCACCCATCCATTCCCTTACCACAACACTCCCCACAGCGATTCTCAAAGCAGAAACCCTGCTACTTTTTAAAGCACGTGCTCCTGTCTGATGTATCATTATGCCAAAATACTCGGAACTCAAAGCTCTTGATCTGCCAGATCCCCGACAGTCTGGCACCGTGCCTTTCGAGGCCCACTCGCTGTCACCTGCACACCCCGGAAGTCGCCAGACTGCATCATTCAACGATACCTCGAACACAGATGCCCCTGCTAAGGTGTGGGAGGCGTCTTCCGGCACGCCACACGACGACTTCCTTGCCCAAGATGACGACTTCACTGACTGGGACACAATTGACCACTCCGAGAGCTCCCACCTCCGGCCAGACATTGAGATTCAAGTCCACAGGGACGATTTTGGAAACACCTACGAGCATGTGGACTTTGATGCGAGAAAGTACACCAGTGGCCTCCGATTAAAGGGCCGAAAGTTGGTGTATTTCACCTCGGCATTCATCTCGCTCTTCGTCTCTTTATTCGGCTACGAGCAAGGCGTTTGCTCGGGGATTTTGACGTTTGTGACGTTTCAAGCATACTTTCACCATCCGTCAGCTACGCAGGTGGGTCTTGTGATCTCTATTTTGGAGATTGGCGCCATGTTGTCCTCGCTTTTGGTATCGCTGATTCTGGACCGGATAGGTCGCAAGAGGACGATTTTGTTAGGCACTGCGGTATTCATAGTTGGAGGCTCATTGCAGTCGTTTGCACCGAGCTTGATAATATTCGGCATCGGGAGGGTCTTGAGTGGTTTTGGAGTGGGTGTTCTATCCACAGTGGTTCCGCTGTACCAGTGTGAAATTTCTCCAGTGGAGGAGAGAGGCAAACTAGTGTGTGGCGAGTTCACAGGAAATATAGCAGGCTACTTTTTGAGCGTGTGGATCGACTATTTTTGCTACTTCATTCAAAACGTGGGAAATGCCCGGACAAATCCTCGTCTGTTTGCAGCTAACTTGTCTTGGCGATTGCCGTTATTCGTGCAAGTAATTTTGGCAGTGCTTCTATTGATTGGGGGCGTTTTTGTGGTCGAGAGTCCACGATGGCTTTTAGACGTTGATGAAGACTTACGGGGTTTCCATGTTCTCTGTCTCTTATACCACGACGATCCGGACAATTTAAAGGCGGAGAAAGAGTTCTTTCAAATTAAAAATTCCATTCTCAACGAGAGGGTGAAAATTCCGAAAAAGGAACGGTCATGGAAAAACCTCTTCAAGAGCTACAGACGGCGACTTTTCATTGCGTGCTCTGCCTTGGCTTTTGCGCAGTTCAACGGCATCAATATCATATCATACTACGCCCCAATGGTATTCGAGGAGGCTGGATTTGAAGATTCCCAAGCTTTGCTCATGACTGGAATTAACGCCTTCATATATCTTTGCAGCACCATACCGCCGTGGTTTTTGGTGGACCGATGGGGAAGAAAGCCTTTATTGGTTAGTGGAGGGCTATCTATGGGCATCTGCTTACTTAGTATAGCTTTTGTGATGTATCTTGATAAGTCCTTCACTCCACTGCTCGTTGCATTTTTGGTGGTCATCTATAATGCATCGTTTGGCTTCAGCTGGGGCCCGATTGGTTTCCTTATTCCCCCAGAAGTTTATCCATTGGCGGTGAGGTCTAAGGGTGTGTCATTATCTACAGCATCTAATTGGTTTGCCAATTATGTGGTGGGCCAGCTTACTCCAGTGCTTCAAGAGAGGATCGGGTGGGCTATGTATCTCTTTCCGGCAGGAAGTTGCGCTCTCTCGGTACTTACCGTGATGTTCGTGTACCCCGAAACCAAGGGAGTTGAATTAGAGGATATCGATAAACTCTTTCAGAGTCCGAGTGTTTCTACAAGCGGGTACCTGGGATTCACAGAATTGGGCCATGAACTAGATGAGTTTGACTATGAACTCAGCTCACGCAAATAATCATGGTGGCTTTGAATTGGTGTGCGGGCCGGTGCGCATTAAAGCAAGAATGAATAGTGCCTTGGAATGCTCAGCTGTGGGGTGCATATGAGACGTGTCATTTGATGACGATTGCTGCACGGCTCAAAATTCTTATCGCGAATGTGACCTTGGCAAGCTCGGCTTACCCATTGCGAAATTGCGCTCAGCCTCACCACAGCAACTCGCACACCGCAACCTGCGAATCAGGTGCTTCCAGTTATCAGAACAAGAGCTCCAAATTGCGACGTCAAAAGAAGCCAAGTTTTCATCGTCAGGGCACTACCTAGTGATGCACGCTGCTATGGAGACATGCCCCAAAATACCACCTACTACGCGACAGGCAATACAACAGCTTGCATAAAAATCGCGCGGTCACTCATTAAGCGGCACGTTTCCGACGAGCGAGACTTGCATGCAGGCCTTTCGTATGCTCCCGTGCACCCGAGATGCAACAGGCGCTTAGATTCTGCAGTATGTACTAATAAAGATCAGGATCATCACTTTTACATGTACTGCCGTTTTTCAAGGCGGTACTACTTGCGCCCTTTCAGCTACTAGCAACTTTTCTTTTCACAACTTTCGGGACGATTTTTTGTGCCGTCACCTATTGAAGCCTCCGCTGCTGCCATCACATCCACTCAGACTCCCAATATATGAGATACAGATCTCCCGCTGAAATTGAAGACCTTTCATAGCCACTCAGCTGACGAGCCTTTAGCAACTGTTCTGAGCGACACTTAGAGGGAATATAGCATTTTTTTTCATCATTGGCTTTCTTTTCACCACTAATCGCTGATATGGTTGTCATTTTAGACATCCCCCCTATTCTCAGCTACAATCCAACGTCGTTGCGGGCTCGCCTAAAATCAGAGGAGAAGCCGCTCGAACAAAGCCTCAAAGAGACTCACAACCGGGACTCCGAGCTCGAATGCATGCTGGACTCTTGCAGCGAAGACTCGTACAGTTCTAGCGCTGACTACTCATGTTCTTCCGGGTCATCTCCTGGTTACGCTTTAACGATGAGCAGTTTGAGATCTGCAACGAGTGCTCCACTGGTGCTGAATTCGCGTATACATGTGACGACGCCCAAGAAAGCAGTGTCGCTCGACTCGCCTACGCGGAGCAAGCTAACGCAGCTCTTGCATGATCATGATAGTGTTGCGTCTACAGGTAATTCGGTTGCACTGAGATTATCGGGAGCACAGGCTCAGCCTTCAACGCGACTCCTTCAGATTGCCTGGCAGATGTTGCCACGCAACTTCAGCATTCGGTTCGCTTTGAGAGACGGTGCTACGGTTGACTCGAGCAAAAGTGGAGACGAAAAAAACGCTGCAGTGGGCGAATTTTTGGTTAAAAAGTCATGCGGGAAGGTGCTTGAGGCGCTAACTGAGCCGGACACTGACAATACCAGAGCCCGCGAGTGTCGCATGAATGAGGACTTTCTCCGCATGTACGCATTGGACTACTATGCCAGGGTCAAAGGGGCACTCCCGCTCAGCACCGACGAGTGCGAGGCAAGGCATCCGCAGCTTAGCGAAATCGTGGGGCTCTTCCTGAATGAGGAAGACGATGAAATGGAGGCAGCCGAAAACGAGCGGCACCGAATCTCTCGGTTGTCCCAGGATAAACTCTGGAAGTGTGTCATATTACCGCCGCGAGCCGACCCGGCGCCGTGCAGGACCATCGACTCATCTCCTTACATCCGCGCGGCAGATGCGTGGCGCCATGATGCATTGCCGGGCCGCGAGGTGGCACCTAAACGGGTCATGAAACCCGCGGGCCAATTGAAGCGCTCGCGATGCCTCCAGAGCCCCGACTGCCCCTATCTGGGGTGTACGGTGCCCCAATACACGCTCAAGGGATGGGAAAACAGGAGATGGACCTCTGTGCATTGAGCATGGTGCGTCGCGTTATAATGAGGTTGGTTTTTTTGGGTTCAGTTCATATAGCATTGGCTGTGTTACATTTATAGATTAATGGGATTTCTTTACTAATTGTCGCCGTGGATTGCGCTCCACCACCTGCCCAGTCATTTCATGCCACCTGTAGCATGGCTTAGACTGCATGCCAGCTCCAGTCTCTTGGCACTGACGATACAGGCGCGAGCGTGAACAGTCACAGACCCACGTGACGACTCTGATCTGACAGCGCAAATACACCCGTGCACCAGAACTTCGCGCACTGCTCGCACCGCATTACCAGGAAAAAAAACCTGAAAATTCATCCCGACTTCACACAAACCTATATTCAGAATGGCTCCAAGCGGAAAGAAGGTTGCCCCAGCTCCTTTGGCATCTAAGACTGCCACCAAGTCTACGGAAACCTCGACCAAGAAGTATGGTATTGGTCAAGCTATCCGCCCAAAGACTGACTTGTCTGCCTACGTCAAGTGGCCTAAATACGTCAAATTGCAAAGACAAAAGAAGATCTTGTCCATGAGATTGAAGGTCCCACCTGCAATTGCCCAATTCCAAAACACTTTGGACAAGAACACCGCCACCCAAACCTTCAAGTTGCTCAACAAGTACAGACCAGAGACTTCCACCGAGAAGGAGGAGAGATTGACCAAGGAGGCCGCTGCCATCGCTGAAGGCAAGAAGGCTTTCGACGTTNCTGAAGGCAAGAAGGCTTTCGACGTTTCCCCAAAGCCTGTTGTTGTCAAGTACGGTTTGAACCACGTTGTTGGTCTTATCGAGAACAAGAAGGCTAAGTTGGTCTTGATTGCCCACGACGTCGACCCTATTGAGTTGGTTGTTTTCTTGCCTGCTTTGTGTAAGAAGATGGGTGTCCCATACGCCATCATCAAGGGTAAGGCCAGATTGGGTTCTCTTGTCCACAAGAAGACCTCTGCTGTTGCTGCTTTGACCGAGGTCAGACCAGAGGACGAGGCTGAGTTGGCCAAGTTGGTCTCCACCATCAACGCTAACTTCACCGAGAAGTACGATGAGTCCAGAAAGCACTGGGGTGGTGGTATCATGAGCAACAAGCACTACCGTAAACAAGCCGAGAAGGCCAAGGAGTTGGAGGCCTCTCTTGCACCAACTGTTTAAGCCATTTCGCCACGATTAATCAAACTTTCAATTGGTATCTAACCTAGACTGTAGCTTGAACACCATCTTGTAGGCCCCAGAGGTGCTGCACACAGTGCCACACCCGCTGTCATCGCGCTTTGCTGTCTGCGACTGCAAATTCGCCGTGTAGGGGAAGAAAGGCTCACATACAGTAGCTGCTGACATTGTGTCATGTTGAACGCTTTGCGCTAGCTCTTCACTTCAGTCTAGTCTCGTCGTTTCGGTAGAAAGCCCGGTATGGGTTGCGGTCGCATACAGGTCGTGCACATTGCAAGAAGTGCTTTTGACCAATCGCCAGTCGCACGTTTGATTACCTGTGCGAAGGTATTTTCGAAAAAGAGACATCAACGACATTAGCCTGTTCGCCTACAACCTCACACCAAAATGTCCTTTTTGAGAGATCTTATCGAGTCCTCGTTCCCTACCGCTTACGCAGAAGAGGTATGTTAAGCTAGCCAGTTGGCGCCCAAACCAAAACGCTTCAGTGTGATTGGCCGCACTCCCAAAGGCGTGCTCAGACACGGTGAAGCGGGATCTATTTATGAATGCTCCATGGAGCCTATGGGGTGCTGCCGAATGCGTTTCGATTATACTGAATCATGCACCTCATGGCCGGAAACTATTCGAAGTCACTACAATGGAGCCCGGACCGGAAATAAGTCTATCTCGAGATTACTAACAACAGACATCCAAGCACGTCGACGACGTTGAAGCCGAGGAAGCGAAGGAAGAAGCAGAACAAGAAGACTCCGAGTCTGCAGACAAGGAAGAATCCGAAGACTCCGAAGAGGGCGACGATGAAGATGAAGACGATGAAGACGAAGATGATGAAGACGAAGACGAGGAGGAACTCAAAGATCCTCTTGACGAGTTGCGTGAAGAGTGTGAGAAGACAGAGGCCTGTCATGGATACGTTCACCACTTCCAAGAGTGTGTGGAGAGAGTCACCAAAGAGCAACAGGAAGAGGATTATGAAAAGAAGCACTACAAGGAGGACTGTGTGGAGGAGTTTTTCCACTTGCAACATTGTGTTAACGACTGCGTGGCTCCAAAGTTGTTCTACAAATTAAAATAAACTGCATGTCATCATCTCCGAAAATAGACTGGTATTAAATAACGAATCATTGCTGGGTGTAGTGAAAGATGAGATACATGAAACATATCAACTAATAACATATAAGTACATCGCCTGGTCTGGTGAGTGTAGCGACGCCCTGCTTGAATATTGTTGACTACAGGTGTTATCCCCTGATCCCCGTGCGTGACATTTTGTCCGGCCTCATGGTGCCAGTTTACAGTTTGGAAGGGCGCAGTATCTGTCTTGCATTATACTCGAAAATGCATTCACAAGTGATGAGAAAGTATGAATAAATCCGGCATTAATACTTCTCTAATGGGCACTGAAATAAGCGAGCCAAGCAAGTAAACTATGCCAAATATATATGGTTGCAACAAGCTTGTCGACTTGTTATAGTGCGCCTGCATATAACCCGCTTAGTCCGTCAGCCCATTCTCACTAACCGTCAGTAGAGGCCAAGTAAACTAATTGTCAAACCCAACCCATTGAACTTTTCGCTTTACTCACTCAAAATCATCGCAAAATGTCTGAACCAGTGTATGAATCCAGAATCTACGTCGGCAATCTCGACTTTCGCTCCACTCCCGAAGAGCTCACCAACTTCTTTGAAGGGTTGAGTGTCCAATCTGCCGAAATCCCATCAAAGCCTGTCGTGAAACACGGCAGGAATTTTGACAAGTGTCTAGGGTTTGCTTTTGTGCAGTTTGCCACGGTTGAAGATGCTGACAAGGCCGTTGAGCAATACAGCGACAAGGAGTTCAAGCTGAGAACAATCTACGTGAAGAAGGCGTTGCCACCAGCATCCGAGGAGGAAAAACAAGCCAAAAAGGACGCATATGCGTTGAAGAGAAAGGAGACCAAGAAAAAGAAGAAGGCCGAGGCCCGTGCAAAGGCCGCTGAGAGTAAGGCCGCCGAGAGCAAAGCTGAAGGAGAAGAAAAGCCAGCTGAAAGTGCCTCCAGAAAGCAGGATCCCGAGAAGTCGAACAAACAAGATGAGGGCGCCAAGAAAAAAGCTCCCGAAGGTGCGAAATCGAAAGACACGATTTTCATCACCAACTTGGAGTTCAGGGCCAATTCCAAGTCTCTCGGTGCGTTGTTCAAGGATTATGATGTTGTGTGGGTGAGCGTGCCAACCAGAAGAGTGCCACCGCACGTGCTCAAGAAAATTGCCGAGAACAAGGAGCCAGTCTTCAACAAGGGATTTGCTTTTGTGAAGTTCAGCAGCGAGGAAGATCAATTGAAGGCCGTCCTGGAGTTCAATGGCAAGGACCACAACGGTAGAGAGTTGGTGGTGGAGGTTGCAGTGGAGAAACCGGAGGCTAAGGAGAAGCCCACCCAGGAAGCTGCGACCCCTTCAGAGGTTTAGGACAAATGAGCCACCTTGATGGGGCACTTTTCGAATTGAATCGATTTTCAATGCACCCAAAGGTCTCTGATCAGATGTAGCAGACTAAATACGTACCCCAGGCTACACTACGTCACCTGTGCATACGCGAAGCCCTAGCCCTAAGGGAGGGCACGTGACAATCGCACTTAAGGTACCTCGCAGCAAAAGCGCATCACGTGCCTATGCACACCGCGCCGCTGCTGCTCCACCCTGTGAAAATTTCTCACCTTCTCCAAGTACTGGATTCGAACTAATACAATATGGGTATGTGAAAACGCCGTCATATACGGTAACAACGGCCTTCTTCCGATGTTGCTTTCCTGTTTTCTACACCCAGATAATGTCTTCCCATGATACATATAGCTGATTCCAAAGCAGTCCACAGCTAATGACTCCGCCAATTTAAGCTACTGGACCCAAGGAACAAAAAGCCAAGAGAGCGACTCTCTGGCTTTAGGGCGTATTAAACCAAGATGAAACTCAATACTAACTAAATAGGTAGAGTTATTCGTAACCAGAGAAAGGGTAGAGGCTCTATTTTCACGGCCAACACCAGATTGAGAAAGGGTGCTGCCAAGTTGAGAG
>NKYX01000053.1:0-26404 GCA_002370475.1 Metschnikowia drakensbergensis | reverse complement strand
TGCATTACTCACTGTGGCCCTAAGTGGCTTGACTAACGTTGATCGGACGGGAAACAGTATTTTCCACTTGGTATGGCCGCAACCGAGAGAATTATCACGAGGCAATGTATAGGAGTTGACTGTCTATTCCGCAGGCTTTCCCGCCTCTTAAAAGAGGGGTGTGATTTTGAACATACTCCTATGAACACTCTGCGTGTGTCGTTTGGAATGTGGGTATAACGTGTGTAGTGTACGGTGTACTTTTGGTGTACGGATGTGTCTCCATGGTGTACGGATGTGTATTCCTGGTGTACGGATGTGTATTCCTGGTGTACAGATGTGTATCCCTGTCCAAGCCGTGTCTTCACCCCGGTAACCCCGCATATCCCAACGGCCCACACCTCGCCGACGGCCCGCAGGCACCCAACCCCCAGACCCAAGCAAACCCGAAAATACGACGCGTCACGTGCCGCGCACGTGACCCCACGCGCACCCTCGCTCACTTCCAAAACGCCAGCACCACCTCTGCAACCCCATGCTTTACCGAGTCCTCTCCCTATGGGTGGCCCTTTTCGCCGCCGTTTTAGCAGACGTGAGCACCGACCCGGCGCTCTGGGAAAACACCCGCTACTACCGCTCCGTGGACCTCTCGCGGCCCTACATCAAGGAGCAGGACTTGATCGAGGCCACGAACACCTCCCCTAGTCCCCAACAACGGTACTTATTCACCGTCAACGACGGCTTCGATGCCATCAAAAATGTCTCCTTTGTTGCGGCCAAAATCTCCGACAACAACTTCAAAATTCGGCCCGTGCAGGTGGAACCTGGCGCCTACACCGTTGATTTCCCCTACCCGATTGCCCCTGGCAGCCTGATCGAATTCAAGGTCACCTACGTGTATGCCAACACCATTCACGCTTACCCGCAAAAAATCGACTTGAAAGACACCCAGAAAATGTTGCTTCAATTGAATAAGTACTGCTTCTCGCCGTACACCACGCTCGAGTACTCCTTGACCTTCACCGGACTCAGCAAAGGCCAGGAGATGGAGTTGCAGCTTGTGGACGATGTTGCCACGCCGGAGTTGCCCGAGTTGGAGGCCCGTGTGGAGAAGGAAGCCGGGGCTCTCACGTACGGACCCATCAAAGAGCTGGTTCCACCCCACTCCGTGCGGCCTTTGGGTTTCTTGTATGACCACAACCGGCCAATAACAAGGGCCGTGCGTTTGGACCGTGCTTTTTGGTTGCCTGCCTCGGAAATTGACGTGGTCCAGACCGAGGACTACTATGAGCTCATCAACAATGGTGCAGAGTTGAAGTCCGGCTATTCGCGAGGCGAGTGGATGATCGGACGCTATGAGTTGTTGAAAAACCACTTTGCACTCTCCCAGTTGGAGTTCCCGATCGACTCCAAGGCGCCTTTCACCGATTACTATTTCACCGATAAGGTTGGAATGGTCACCACCCACCAGCAGACCACAAACCATCTTGTGTTGCGGCCCCGCTTCCCACTTTTCGGGGGCTGGAAATACAATTTCACCATGGGCTGGACCAACCGCTTGGAGTCGTTCGTGCACCAGATGAACGATGAACAAGACACGTTTGTGGCTCAGTTCCCCTTGTTGAACTCGTTGAGAGATATCTATTATGACGAAGTCACCGTTGCTTTCTACTTGCCTGAAAAGGCCGAGTTTATCAGTGCGGGAGCCATCGCTGCGTCTGGGGATGCTGAGTTGGGAACCGAAAGAAGTTATCTTGATGTGAGCGACGGCCACTTGAAAGTCACGCTCCACTTTAAGAACCTTGTCGACGAGTTGTCCAGCACAAAGGTCTACGTCAAGTATAAATACCCGGCGCAAAGCTATTGGGCGAAAGTGGCCAAGATCTCCTCGTTTGTCTTCGTGGGGTTCGTGAGTTACTATGCCTTGTCTCTCGTGGATGTGTCGATCAAAAAGTAGAACGACTATTGGTGGACGAAGATCTTGGCCACTAAGTATCTGTTGTGGAAGTTAATACCATTGAGCTCCTTGGCGGCCTTGTGTGCACTCTCCATGGTGGTGTACACCGCAAAACACGTGCCCTGCGGCGCCGAGCCGTCGGAGATGCGGAGCTGATGCACTTTTCCAAACGTGGAAACCAACTCATGGATCAGCTGCGTCGACGCATCGTACGGGAGATTCTTGACCTCCACTATAGGGTACTCGGACATCATTACGAAGTAAGTGTTGTAGTTGCGCGAAGAGTAGGCGCGAGGAGTAGGCGCGAGGAATATACGCTCGCGCGGCACGTGACCCGTCATGTGGCACGTGACCATGGCATAGTCCGTCGAGTTTGTTATTCAGCGTTATTAATGGATGGCTGTTCGGGCGGGTAGCGTCCATAATCTCTGCGAGCCTTAGCATTAGCACATAGTCGATGCGGCTCGGAATCTTTCCACCTCCTTAGCAGCAGCAGGCAGTCTTTCAGCATATTCGAGCACGAGGGCTACTTGAAGCTAAAACTCAAAGCCCGCAAGATTCAATACTTGCACGCAAAATGCATACTTAATTCAAGGCCCGCAAAATGCACACATAATTCAAGGCCCGCAAAATGTGCAGCCGAAATATAAGGCCCGCAAGATTGAGACGGGCTGAAAGTTCAGACGCCACTACCACCATTGGAAGGGCGTCAATTCCTATCTTCGTCAAATAAGAATATGGCGTTGGGTTCACATCTTGAAGCTGGCAAGGTCCACGAACAGACGGCGCGACATGTAGCGATGCATGGCATAGGCAATTATGGCTACAACACAGAAAAACATCAAGAACGAGTAGCCCAGCGAAACGGAATCGACATTCTGCACCGAATAGAGCGCCATGTCCACCACAGAAACCTTCAGAATGTAAACCGGCACCCTTGGAGAAGAGTTCTGCACGTCAACGGAGTTCATGGCCTCCAAGGTCTTAAATCCAGACACCACCTGGCCAAAAACAACGTGCTTGCCGTCCAAGTGCAGCGCCAGCAGTCCGGTGGTGATGAAGAACTGGCAACCATTGGTGTTTGGGCCGGCATTGGCCATGGACAAGCGGCCAAGCTTATTGTGGGTGAGCACAAAGTCCTCGTCGTCAAAGCGATCGAAGGGAACGTTTTCCAACTGGCCTTCGCCCACCATTTTCATACCGCCTCCTTGCACCACAAAGTCCTGTATGATGCGGTGGAAGATGGTATCCTTGTATTGGTTCTGGGCGTTGTCCAAGAACCGAGAGCACGTGACGGGCGCCACGGAGGCAAAAAGCGCAATTTGCAACACGCCGAGCGCCGCCGCTGGCGCCATGAAGTCACCCTGAGCTATTTCGAAGTCCACAATGTGAGACACAGGGGGGTCGTCCTGCACATGCTGGAGCTGTTCGGCGGAGAGGCCGAGGTCTAGGCTGGCGGCCACGGCACAAGCGGCGTATACGAGCAAAAGAAGGGGGTTCATGTGGGGGGCTGCCAAATAGAGAGGCGGTAGCAGACGGAGAACACGGTGGGAGTGAGGCGAGGGGCAATGTGCAGGCGCATGATATGCGCATGTGGAAGCAAGTCCCGGGGCGGCAGGTTGAATTCCGGGGCGGCAGGTTGAATCCGGGGCGGGGGGTTGAATCCGGGACGGTTGAATTCCGGGGCGGGGGGGTGATTCCGGGGCTGCAGGTCGGATGGGGCCGGGGTACGGCGGCAGCCACAGACCTGCACATAGTGTCGGGTACAGCGGGGCAACACAGCGCCGGCCACAAAGCCCGCGGCGCCGGGCACCATCACGCTGCCCTCACGGTTTCGGCCGGCAGACAAGTGTGGGTGGTGAGGATTCCGAGGGTACGGTGACGTCACAGAGACAGACGGGCGGTGAGCGCGGGGCTGTAAGGATCACGCGCGTTTCACGTGACCGCGCACATGATTCTGTCACGCGCATATAACATGACCGCGCACGTGACCGCGCACATGTTCTGTCATGTGACCCGCGTGATCCGCACGTGATCGCGCATGTTCTGTCACGTGCAGGTCACACGACCCCGCACGTGATCCGCGTAATCCGCACCAGTGGCGTAACAGCCCAACTCAACCCGCAACTACCCACCAATGAATGGAATCACAGTGGACATCAACCACCTCAAAAAAGGCGAGGTCTCGCTCGGCACGTCCATCATGGCCGTCAAATTCAAGCACGGCGTCATTCTCGGCGCAGACTCCCGCACAACAACAGGCACCTACATCGCCAACAGAGTGCTGGACAAGTTGACCCAAATCCACGACACCATCTACTGCTGCCGGTCCGGATCCGCCGCCGACACACAGGCCGTGGCCGACATTGTCAAGTACCATTTGCAAATGTACGCCATCCAGTTGCCTGCAGGCCAGACGCCGCCCACCAAGGTGGCAGCTTCCATCTTCCAGGAGATCTGTTACAATAACAAAGACGCCTTGACGGCGGGGATCATCTGTGCAGGGTACGACCACAAAAACAAGGGCTCGGTTTACTCCATTCCCATTGGAGGGTCCATGCACGAGCAGGAGTACGCCATTGCCGGGTCCGGGTCGACGTTCATTTATGGGTGGTGTGATAAGAACTTCCGTCCGGCCATGGAGAAGGACGAGTGTGTGCAGTTCATCAAGTCTGCGCTTGCCGAGGCCATCAAGTGGGACGGGCTGTCTGGAGGAGTGATCAGAATGGTGATTTTGACGGAGTCGGGGGTCGAGCGCTTGATATTTTACCCTGAAGACTACCAGGTTTAGATCTTCAGTGCTATTTGCATCAGTGCATCAGTGACCCGAGCCGGTGGTCTCTTCTCTGCAGGAGTGTGTCTCCATACCAACGATTTAGATGAGCGGTTAATAAACACGTGCTGACCTTTGTAACAGTTCCCGTCCTTTGTAACAGTTCCCGTACATCCCTGAGTTGTGTTGATCTATATGACCAGGGACCCGACCACTTCTCTGTGTAGGTCTATCAGGATCAGAAGGTTGCGGCCTGCAGGCAAACAGCCGCGCCTGCACATGCGCCAGTAGTAGAGGTGGTACATGGGCATGTACCGGCGTACAAACGCCGTCACCTGGTCGGCGGTCATGCCCAGGCCGGACGCCGCCTTCAAGTGCGTTTCCTGCTGCTGCCGCCACCGGTAGACGTAGTCCAAGTCCTGCACCTGCAAGTACACGAAGTAGTCGAAGTACCGCCAGAGCGCCTCGTACCCTCGGAGATCGCTGTTGATGTCCTGCAAGTGGTGCATGCTGCTGCGGGCCACCACCCCGGAGCGGGCGCACGTGAGGTACGCCGAGGGAAAGCACGCCTCGTCTATGGCTGCAAACCCGGTGAACCAGCCCTCGAAAATCACCACATCCACCGGGCCCGTCACGTGCTGCCAGGAGTCCCGCGGCAAGCGATCGCCCGCGCCACTGTAGGCACTTTTATCGTAAACAGGCACCGTGCACGGCACACGGGCCACCAACTTGTGCAAGACGTCCAACGCCAAGCGCACATCGTGGGTCCCGGGCAAGCCACGGCCTTCCAACACAAAGTTGCCGCTCTCACGTGCTTTGGCGGAAACAGCGCTCTGCTCCGCGTGGGTGAGGTAAAAGTCGTCAATCAGCATCCCCACGCAACGGAGCTCGGGGTGCGTTTCCGAAACCTGGATCCGGAGCTTGTCGGCAAGGTACAGTTTTCCGGCACCCTGCGGGCCCGAGATGCCGAAAACAAGCGGTTTCTTGTGGTCCCAATGGCGGAGCTTTTGTTCGAGGAATTCGGCGGCAACGGCCACAGACATGGTTGCCACTCGAGAAGGCCGATAAGGGGGCGCCAGCACTAAAACGGATGCAGCGCAAACGAAAGCCAGGGCACTACGGCAGGAGCAGGGATTGGAGACAGGGGTAATGCCACAAGGAGCGCAAAAGGAGCAAGTTGTTGCAATTGGCAGTCATTTATGGCAGCCATGAAGCGCGGAGGGGGTGTCCTGCACACAGGCCGGCATGACGGTGACAGCGGCAACATACCGGGCACTGCATCTAGACGCGTCTGCAGCCATGTCAAACCCCGGAGTCCCCGGACTCTGTGGCGGATTCCGGGACCGGCTTAGCGGGGCGGTGTTTGCGTCGGGCATGTTAATCACCGAGCAGAGTGTGGATCATGCTATGTGCAGGAACACACTATACCACTTGATAGCCGAGGACTACAGACCAGCGGGTGATTTTCGGGCATTTACGAGTTCTTTGATTAGGTTCTTTGATTAGGTTCTTTGATTAAGTTCTTTGATTAAGTTCTTTGATTAGGTTCTTTGATTAAGTTCTTTGATTAAGTTCTTTGATTAAGTTCTTTGATTAGGTTCTTTGATTAGGTTCTTTGATTAAGTTCTTTGATTAAGTTCTTTGATTAAGTTCTTTGAGTTACGAGTTCTTTGGTTTACAAGTTCTTTGGCTTACAAGTTCTTTGAGTTACAAGTTCTTTGGTTTACAAATTCTTTGGTTTACAAGTTCTTTGAGTTACAAGTTCTTTGAGTTACAAGTTCTTTGGTTTACAAATTCTTTGTCTACCCAAAGAGGACTCCATCTACTCTGAATATGCAAGACCTCTTGTCAGCCAATTCGCCAGAGAAGCTCCTGGAAACTAAATTGTACTGAAACAGTCAGGCGCTACGGGTGAATCTAGAACTGCAGCTTCACAGGAATTTAATTCTGGCTGCTGCAAAAACAGCAGTGCTGACTAATATCAATGATGTACGCGGTCCAAGTCATTATTCAGCTGTCGGTACCTCGCCATGCAGTACCTATGACTACCGATGTTGAGCACTGACGATAGGGTGTGGATACGATAAATAGGGACAGCATTGGCCAGTTACTTTCGCCTGATTTTGAATCCAAAATCTCGCACAAGCGTCCTTGGTCCGTGTGATTTGGCTACAATGCTGGCCTGTGCAAACGCGTACCTCAAGATGTTCACTTGCAACGGGGACTTTTCTGATGCTACAAAGCTCAGAGCTGATGTTTGAAAGCCTTCGGTCTATTCTGCTTGTACCGCCCTCCAAAGAAAGAGCGGAGCATGTTCTTCACTTTATGCGTGAGCCGTTTTCCAGGTTTATGACTGGATTTGAGGCTTAGAGTCCGGCTGCAGCGATTACTCCGCTTTTTGTTGTGGGCATTGGCTGTTCTTTGAACATTAGCACCGGAACTCGGCACAGATACGACATGATCTCTAGAAGAGATTTATGGTCAGCAGGAACTTATTGGAGAATTGACTTGGAGAATTGACTTGGAGAATTGACTTGGAGAATTGACTTGGGAATGGACTTGGAGAATTGACTTGGAGAATTGACTTGAACCAGAATTTACCTGCGCCACAGCAACTCAAATAGTGCGTGCCAACGACGCAGAGTCAGAGTATGTGTTGGTGTCAGCAGCCACGAAGTTTCCAAGATCTTTGGCCATTCAGCAGATTGATTGATCACCATCACTTCAACGAGCAACGATCTCCGACCAATCAGCCAATACTACCCTGACTATTCCACAGTGATGCTAGCGTGATCAGCTACGTTCTCTGGAGTCCTCATTCTGGAGCCACTCGGCCACCATAAACACATGCGGTTGGATGTTCCGAAAAAACAGTGTTGACAATCAATACCTTACCTGCTCCCCATTTAACATCCCTGAAGGAGCCAGCTACTCGTGGTACCATACAAACATTGCAATATTAGCGTATCACAATTGTTATCATGCAGCAACCAAGCCCGCAAGCCTGGCATAAGCCGAAGCAGATCCTCAAACCCCTCGAGAAGCTCCAGCATTGACGTGAGCGGAGACTTTGCAGCCATACCCGGGATGCACGGGTTCTCACCCATGAAGGAACATCAAACGGCTAAAATGGAGATGCCATCGTTGATACCACGGACCCTTTGGACTATAGGGCACCGCTGGTCACAACGATTTGCAAGGTTTATCGAGCTTGAGGCATTGAGTCATTCCACCGAATTGGGAGCCTTGCATGTCTCCACAGGATGTCCTGAATTACCCGTGAAGGAATAGGGTATAACTAGCCAATATGGGTATGACTATACTGCCATGGTATGACTTCCTATTATGAACTAAACTGACCATATTATGCATTTTACGATGGTATGCATTATACTGACCATATTATGCATTATACGATGGTATGCATTATACGATGGTATGCACTATACTATACAGTATTATACAGCTTGTTGGTGACGCTGAAAATAGTACGTGCTGCTGGAGGATCTGCAGTTTGTCGTCGACCTCATCCACGCCAATCCATACACTTTTGCTGGAGAAAGCAACATGTGTGTGTGCAGAATGCCCCATTTTCTTCTCCAGGTGGCTCCAGCTTTGAACCCAAAGAAGACGGCCAGAGATTGCCGACGGTTCCTTATTTCAATGAGTGCATGACACTTGGTATAAGATACTTATCACTGATTCAGGAAAATCATTGGCGAAAATAATCATCAAGATCATCATTACTCTTGATGGAACGGAAACTGAATGGCCCTCAGAAAGGAAGAAGCAAGCCCAATCCTGGTCAACATGGTATCGAATAAAGTCTTTACTGGAGGCTGATACGAATTTTATTCCATGCTGAGTTCCCACAGTGCTAGTGTTAAAGATGACTCGAGCCGTTAAGATAATGCTGAGAAGGTGCAAGAGGATCTACAGACGCGACGGATTCAGTCAAGTCAAATGACTTCGAGTGAATTCGATCAAGTCAAATCAACTCAAATGAATTCTAAACAGTCGAAACAACTCAACTCAACTCAAATCAGCTCAGATCAAGCCAGTTCCCGCCATTATGTCAGCCCAGGGCCAATTCAAGTCTTCATATCGTTTCATGTCGATTTGAAGTGAAGATTTACCAAATCACTTACGTTCTATCAATTCGCCCAGTTCTATCAGTTCCCCTGATACCAGCCGTGCTCATGGAAGGCTCAAATCCCTTCTTCTGACAATGTGAGTACTGGCCAATTACAAACCCCCAATCTCCAACTTTAAGTTCCCCGAACAGAGACTTTTGAGCCCTCCATCCACACATGCAGCTAAGGACCCCAAGACCAATTCATTTTCGAATGGTTCACCAAGATACGAAACGGATCAGTTCTGGATTGATGGAATTCTCTGGATCGACCATATCAGAACTTGGCTACTTCCAGAATCGCTCCAACTCTAAGACCAGAGTCGCTAGGAAAATGGTTCCGTTTACCTGATCACTGAAAACGTGGAAAGACAAGCCGTTTTCGGGTCTAAAGTGCGGTCAATCACTGACATCTTGCCTCTGAGCTTCGAGGCCGCTCCTCATTGGGAATGAATATCCGGGTTGGCGATGGAAATTTCGGGCTGAGTCTTGCATTTTGAAAATCAGAATGCCGGATTTACTTTCCGGCCTGCTGCACGTGCCTGATGGTCGTTGGAAATGTGTTGATATACAGGCCTGCGTGTATGGGTTAATACTACGGCTGCTTCTGCGTTTGGATGTGGGACCTGCTTACATTTGGCCAAGACTTCTTGATGCTTGCAGCTTTGCTTTCTTGCAGAGAACAGACGCCTACTAGTGCTCTGCAATAAGCCCTTCTTGGCCCTCCTGCACAACAGATTCCGTCCCAAATAAGTGCCATCTACACCCGACTTTACCCCAGTGCTGTCCGCTTCCAACACTATAGTACGCCGAGCCATGAACCCCTTGGGCGCCCACTTTGCATCGCTGTCGAGTCTCTTGGCCCTAGCTCTCCAACCTCCCCTCTTGTGGCCGCCACTTCCAAGATTCGGCCTCATTCGGCCATTCACCGTGCTCGCGCACTCGGCTTCGTGTTCGGTGTATTGTCTATTCAATCGCCTTTGCTTCCTTCAACTTGCCAATCAACTCGTCGACACTCTTGACAATCACTCCTGCTTCTCTCTTTGGTGGCTCCTCGACCTTCAATGTCTGCAACCGGTTGCCGATAGCCACCCCCAAGTCTTCTGCCTTGAGCTTCGTCAATGGCTTCTTCTTGGCCTTCATGATGTTGGGCAACGAGGCGTATCTGGGCTCATTCAACCGCAAGTCTGTCGTGATTATCATGGGCAACTTAGCGCTGACAGTGTCCGAGCCGCCGTCCACTTCTCGCGTCACTTGCACCGTATCACCCTTTATCTCGACTTTGGATGCATTGGTGGCTTGTGGCCAGTTCAAAAGACCTGCCAACATCTGGCCGGTTTGATTGGCATCATCGTCAATAGCCTGTTTACCAAGTATGATCAAATTGCTGCCCTCCAGCTCAGCGACCTTTTGTAACATCTTTGCCACGGTCAATGGCTCGATTTCTTGTTCTCCGACGTCCACCAAAGTCGTGGAGTCGGCTCCTTTGGCAAGCGCAGTCCTCAACTGATCCTGTGCTTTTGTGGGTCCTATGGAAACCGCATGGATTTTCTGGACCAAATCTTTGTTGGCCTCCCTGATTCTCAACGATTCTTCCAAAGCGATGTCGCAAAATGGGTTCATGCTGAACTTGATGCCTTTGGTCTCAACTCCGGTTCCGGCCTTGTTGATTCTAGGTTTGAGAGCATAGTCAATGACCCTCTTAACGGGCACTAAGATGTTTAACTTGGTCATAGTGGTGATCAACCGTGCCCGAAATTTTTCTCGCGCCGGACCGGACGGCTGCATGCAGGACGCGACCTAAGCAAGCCAATCCGACATGTCAATGTTCCCTTCCTTTCTGAGTGAAAATAAGAACGTCGTGGCCGTAGCGGCAGTGAAACACTCGCATTGGATGTCTGAACGGTCTCTGCCTCATCCCCTCTGCTCACCGGCTCGAGAGCCTATTTCTTTGTTTCATCTTTTCTATGCGTGCTTTGAGCTGTGCAGTCACTTCAGCAGCCTTTCTCCAGTTCTCCTCTTCTCCCGTAGAGTCAGTGTAATCACGAGAAATCGATGCCGGTTCGAATTCCAGACTCGGCCGTGGCGCCTCTTCTCTATCAACTGTAGCCATTCTGCCTTCAATGGACATTCGATCCACACGTGTGCTGAGCTCCTGCGAGGAAATTCTAGGCTGGGTTTTCTCCGGCAGTTTAAATGGCGACCGACTCAATTTCTCGGGGTATGACGAGAGTAGGGGTTGCACTTGTGCTGTGCTTTGCTGCAATTTCAACATTTCAATGGTTTGCTCCAACCCTTTGATTTTCAATTTGGCATTCTCGAGATCGCTGCTCATACGCAAGATTTGCGTGTCTTTTTGTTTCACCATAAGACCAGCATTGGAGATTTCTGTCTGGTTTTGCCGCAAAGATTCCGATAAGAAAGAGTTTTCCTCTCTGAGAGTTGTGATTTCGCTTTGCAAGTTGTTCTCAGCGCTTTTAATCTGCGTCAAGTGCTCCTTCATCAAGCGATTTTCTTCTTCGAGTGCTTGCACCCTTTCTTTATGAACAGAAATCGGCACTGTCGAAGGATCTGGACGAACGGCATTTTCACGGGACTTTTCTAGCCGCCCCATATTTTGCCCAAGAGACGGCGATATCAACAGTCGACCGGTAAAACTCTTCACTGGGACCCTGGAAACATCTCTTTTCGCAGGCGAAGTCGCTAGCCGCTTGCTGGGAATTGCAGAGCTCTCTCTAGCTTTCATTTCCGGCCGTAATTCTGGCGCTCTTCCTGCAGCTGAGGGGCCTTTTGCGCCAGAGGTTTTGATGGCCTTTACCGTGACTTCTTCGAACACCTGTTTCACCTTTTGGAGTCGATTATCATCGATTTTTTCGAGGAATCCCTTTAACTCTCTTTCCCCGGTGATCTTCATTAGCGTACCAATCATCTCAGTCGACGCCTGACGAATAGGCTCCTGCGAGTCAGTCAAGAGTTTGACTCCGACCTCCATGATATGATCCACCTGTGCCGATTTTGGAACGGCCGTCGTGTTCTTCAAACACCTCTGGAGGTAATTGGTGGCGGAGATTTTAACCTGCGGCGTCTTGTGCTTCATACCTTCAAGTGTGGCTTCCAAAACATCGGAAAGCGACGAGGCGTTGAAGATAGCGTCTAAAGCATTCGCCAATGAATCTGCCACTGCTGGCTTTTTCTCCTTGCTTCTTTCGATGATTGGAGTCAACACAAGTCCCATGTATTTATGGAATTCCTCACGAAGGCCTTTGCACAAATATTCCACGCCATTGGCCGCAAGCTGAACGACCTGGATGTTGGCGTCTTTCATACATTTGGCGAAGATGCGCACAAGTGGAGAGAAATCGGCAACAAGAATCTTGGGTGCCTTAGAGAGTTCTGCACACACTTCTTCAAGAGCATCCTTTCGATCTTTCCACTTCGGCAGAGCCATTTGCGCCGCGAGATTCGGGGGAAGTTTGGAGAGCACATCCACGGGATCCAAGAAGTCCATTGGATCAACGGCAGAAGCGTCCGCCATATGAACATCACCGTCCCAGGCACCCCCTCCACCGTCGGAAGCGGCTGCACCAGAATTTTGCGCCTCTGCTGCAAGTCTCCGGGCCTCCGCCTCCTTTTGCTCCCTTGTGAGTCTCTTCTGCTGCGGAGTCTCGCCACCGATTTTGTCAAACGCTGTTTTCAAATCACGCTGCTGCACAGGTTTCAACGACGGCAACAAAACCTGGTCCAAAGACTCGCCAAGCCATCTCCGCATTTCAACCGCCAATTGCGTGGATTCCCCACGTACCGTGCGGTCTGCATGCGCAAACAATTTGCTTAACCCCGGAAGGAGGAGTTTTGGGGGGACAACCTGGCATCCAAACCCCTCAACCATGGCGCTCGTTGCCGTGACACACCCTGCTACCAATTTAGGAAGCTTATGGGCAAAATACGGACTCATTTGCTCGATAACCCAATCAGCTTGTCCGCTGATTTCCACAAGGAGTAATAGAGCCGAAATGGCGTGTTGCTTTGTGGCAGCACGACTTGACGATAGGCCCTTCTCACAGAGACTGGGAACAAAGCCGCCGTAATTCTTAAGCCGTCCAACTACCGCAGGAGAAGCACCCATCTCGAGAAATTTGGTTATGGCCAAAAGGCCTGTCTCCTGGGCCACCACGTTGGCGTCTGTGGCGATGTTCTTGAGTAGTTCTGGTTTGGCGGCCAAATCGGCAAAGCAGGCGTCATCTTCGCTGCGTGAATTCTCAAACTCCTGTATAAGCTCATTATACCCCTGGAGCCGGACCTTCCATACTGTGTGGGCTATTTTCTGCGCGGGCGGCAAGTGGGAGAAGTCCTCAGTGCTCATGATGTGGTGTATGTTTGTAAATAGACGCGATATCGCGATCTAGAATACATCCGTACACCACAAAAACCAGAACTCTCGCGATCCGCACGTACAGCCGTACACCAATCCTTTAAAAACCTGTATATCACCCCTGCTTGGAAATCCAAGACAATAAAAAAATAAAAGATGTAGTGAAGTGAAACAAATGTCGACCACTTTTCTTTTCAAACACAGTCGCAAAAAATGACGTGAAATTCAGTAAAGCTCCTTATGGAAATTTCCCACACACTATTTATTCCACCGGAACAGAACCAAATTACCCGAGAGCGCAGAAGCTTCTACTGATAATCTTTGTGGTTTTCACAGATGTTCAGAGGATTCGGGCGACAGTGCAGGGAGGGCGACACTTTAAGGAGATTTCACAGATCTTAGAAACCGCCTCAATTCTCGACATTCATTATTCAGGTACGGATCAAGGGGTTAGTTGGAGGGGCAAAAAGCTCCGCAAGAGAAGGTGAAACTTTATCAAAAGTGGGCCCTCCTCTGCGCAGTACCAGAAACCAACACCGACACAAAGATCCAAGGGGTGGGGGTATCCTCCAAGCCTGAAACAATAGTGCATGACGCTAATCCTGTACGAGACGTACTAGCTGCGGCAGGTGAACCCAGATACCCGGCCCCGCATAAACCCTGAAATATGCAGGCCGACGCACAGAATGATGCATCCTGGAGAATCAAATTACGACCAGGTTCTAGAATCCGGTATAACTGGAACTGCAGGAAACCTCTGTATGTTACACGTCTTTGCGGCTCACTATTGGATGAGTCGTTTTACTAGAGACCCCGAATTACCCCTTCAACTCGGTGTTAGCTCAAAGTCGCCAAATCAGATTACTGAAGCTCAAACGTTTGATACAATTTCCAGAAACGACTACTGGAAAATTTCCAACATAGGTTTTTCCGATGCTGGCCATACCACCGCCCAAAAGTGTCCCCTCCTTTATGGCAACGCACTACCTACAATGGGAACACAAAACCCTGAAAAAAGTCTACCGGACCTTCCCCACCAAATCCTTTACCCATAGACTTCATGGAGAGGCGTGATCTTCTACCCCTGTTCTATACAAGGCGTGAGTTTCCACCGATAGACCAAATAGAAAGGCGTGAGAAGAAGGAGCGGGTTATGAATTCCTACAAGCCATCTAGAGTGGGCATCCACGCTTCTATCCATGGATCTGTCTTTGACAACAAGACAAGGCGCCCCTCTAACTTCTCGGATAATAGCTTTTGAAGTCAACGCGTTCTCGATAGTCAGTTCGGCACTGGCTTCCTAAGCCAAAACAAAATGCTTCTCATTCGATTATTTAAAGAAGGGGCTCGCATTATATGCGGCATATCAAGTGGTCGAAATTCGAACAAATGACTAAGAGATTTAGACGCCTGTCGCAGCATATTGCAATTCAACGCATCCTAAACATTGTGGAGGGTGGGCGCCCAAGAATCTACTTGGCTCCGCAAACCAATCCAAAAACAATTCGCCGGCGAAGAAATTATCCTTGTCCCAGGGCGTTCACTAGTAGCTCCTGAAAGAGCTGGTTTCTATGAAGGAAAAGCCCGCCATTGTGTTTCCTTGCATCAACCAATGGCAGGAAAAGGAAACTGCCTAATTTCGGGATATCGCTCAAATCCCCATGAAAATGTGACTCATAGAGCCGCCAATAGGGACGATTGGGTGGATTTGAACCACTCGATGATAGATTTTGTGATTTTTGAAGAGTACATGGCTAGAACTCCTCAGCACATCGTCTACACCTCCAAAACTGGTTCCCCAGTGAGCTTCTTCCACCCTCGATGATGCCTAATGCGCATATCAAAAATGGCCTTTTTGCCAGTGCCCAAGTTACCTCGGAATTGGACCTCGAAACTTTAAGCTAATACCTAATTTGACCTGCTACCAAATTGACTTTGCAAAGCATTAAATCTCGTTGCTAGCAGCTCTATTGTGGAAAAAATACAATCCGTACAAGGATGCTTGTATCTATCCCGATGCTGCCCACACTTCCGAATTTTCCCTGAATTCCCTCTGATCCTACATCCTATGGTTCACGAACTCTGGAGTAATACCCAAGTTTCAGAAAGTCAACAGCTCGTGGCAGTTGCCAAAATCGCAGGACCAATTACAAAGATCTCTTACTAGGCCATTCGTGGCCCATTCAAGAATAACGCTAAAAGCCTATAAGTTAAAGGTCACAAACGGGAGAGAATTTTCACATTAAGCATTTCAAAGCTGGTTTAATTTCGTGTTTCGACGACATGATCAATAGTACCTCCACTGGGCAAGGCACTACGTCAAAAAGACTAAAGACTCGGCCCAAACCATATGAGATCCCTGTGTTGACCCATGGGACACTATTTTACAATCAAAAACTGACTTCGCGTCCCCAGATAGCAGCTTCGAACTCATGCAATGTATTAAACTACTCAACCACCGTGGTGTATTTCTTCTTGATTTCCTCATACGGCTTCAAGGTGAAACCCCAATTTTCCTCTCCCGGGCGGGTCTCGTAATATTTCTTAATGTCAACACCGTGGTAAGGATGATAGGACAAGTTGAACCATGGCAAAACAGCCATGGCAGTGAAAGAGTACTGAGAGTTTCTGTTCGAAACGTCTTTCATTCTGTCGTTCAACGAGGACTCGTTTTCATGGTAAGGCAACTTCTCTTCGGACAACAACTTCTTGATCTCGTAACGGTCCATCTTGACCTCCCTGGCGTTTTCGGACCATCCCAAAAATCTCTTGGAGCTTCTGACGTATGCAAAGTAGAAACCTCCACAGAGCCCCAAGAAAGTAGCAGCTCTTAGTGCCCCACCAGGAACCTTGCCTGGTTGCTTGAAAGAACCAGTAGCAGGATCCAATTTTTCCCATGCAATTAAAGAGAGTGGGAACGCAGCGGTGCTGGCGGCCCAGGCGCCGTAGTCAGACGCTCTGAAGTACGAAACCACACGGTTGAAGTGTGGATCCACGTCAATAAGCTCGTAGTCGCCCTGCACGGGCTCACTTCTGATAGGCTCGTAAGCTTTGTTTTGAGACATAGTGATGTGATAAGTGTGTGTTGAAGGAGTATAATTGTGAGGTTTTGATTGGGCGCGCGACGTCACGTGAGGGGCCCGATATTGATGAGACGAGTGCGGTCGCAGCCTTCCTCAGAGTAGGACTTGTGAGCAAAGGACTAAAACAAACGGATATCGAGCAAGTATGGGAGTCGGTAAGGCGGTGCTTGCGAGGACTCCGCGAGACGGATTCCAGAAGGCCGATACTCCCGAAAAGTCCCCTGCTTTCCAGGTATTTTCAACTTCACGGTGCAGCAGAGCGCGTGACAACATTTTTCAGTGCCCGAAACCAGTGCTTTGTGCAGAAGATTTTTGCAGACAATCAACTCAGGTTCTAGGAATCGTTGGGAATTTGCCTTCAGACTCCAGAGCTTGGGCATGTAGAATGTAGCTCTTTTAGGAGGCCGGAATCAGGCCAGCTCTTGTGGTCCATTCTGCATACGGTTCCATGAACTAGTGCCAACACAAGTTCATAAACACAAGGGTTGCAAAGCCAGCTGGAGAAATCAAGCGATCCCCAGAGCCACACCCAGTTCTGGCTATCACCAAATCACCTAGTTTTGGCTATCACCAAATCACCCAGTTCTGGCTATCACCAAATCTCTCTCAAAAACTGCCCTCTTTATCCCCGTGCACCAGATTTAGGCAGGAAAAAGCTCTCTTTTGAAAAAAGACATGCAACTTGGACTTTGTGATAGCAACAGTAGAAAACTGGTACAACAGCCAAATCGTCAAATATTTATGAGTTTCTCGGCGACCCACAAACAATATTCTCAGAGCTGACCTTCCAAATCGGCACCACTACCGGCCATGGACGTGATCCTCAGTTTTATGAATGGGGCTTTTGTGCAGCCGGCTCCACATTAAACTCCATTCCTTCTAAGAAGAAGAAACGTAATCATCAAATTCGTGGCTGGGCAGTTGCGCATTTGTATATTTTTAAGGGGGAATCGTGCGTTTATATACTTTTTGCGAGTGGGGGGCGGATTTGCAGCCGATTCGCATATTGTCTATATAAACACAAGACGCCCCTCACCTCCTGCCCCCTTTTCTTTTAATGTGAATTCAGTATACACCCAAAACCCAGCGGTGGATAAGGCACAATAGCAAAAGCAGCTGTATAGACGAAATTAGGGTCCTGTGGAAAACCCGTACATCTCGATCCGACTTATCAGTGAGCCTCACGACACAGGCCCCACCAAATGAGTTCCGTGGGCCATGGCATGCTGTTTCGAGAACTCGTCAACGCCGTCCGGCTAAAGAACATTCCTGCTCTTAATATCGTGATCATCTCCATTTTGGCATCGTTTCTTGCAAAATTAACCACAAAATACAAGGAGCTCTACATGATCAACTCGCTTATCACCATAATCATTACAAACTTGGTCTTGTATGGGATATCTGAGTCTTTGGCACAAGCCCTATTGTCTTTCAATGTGAAGTCTCCGCTAATTTCATGCTCAGTGAGCCATCCTCCGGTAAATAGCTCCAACGCATTCACCTTAGGGCCACTAGAAACCTCGAATGCCGCCCTTTCTCAGAGGCCATACACCGATTCCGGTATTGAGCCGAACCACAATCACAACGAATCTTCGCCTTTCTTTGAGGATCCGGCGACCAATGCCATCTTCGAGAACCCGTTCCAAGACGACTCGCACACAGCACATGATCTGCCGGAGTCGGATTCCGAGGTGGACGAGGAGGATTTGGATAGGTTCATCGATTTTCTCCGCCAATCAGATACGGACTTGCCGCAGGGAAACCTTCGGGATATGGCTGAAATCCCGTCAGGCGTGCGTCTCTCATACTTTCATTTCGCCAGACTAGCGGGTTTCATGTGCTGGGGATTTATCATGGCTTTCGTGCAGTGCTGGTGGTATAAGTTTCTACAGATATATTCAAAGCACCCGCAATTTGTTGAGGTTCTCCGGAAGGTCATGTCGGACCAGTTTTGCTTTTCGCCCGTGTCGCTTTTTTGCTTTTTCACTTATGGAACAATGGTACTTGAGAGTGGCTCATGGGACGACACGCTTGCAAAGTTGAGGAAATTGTATCTACAAACCTTGTTGATCAATTACTGTGTATGGTTTCCGGTCCAGTTTATCAATTTCTTGCTAGTTCCAAGAGACCTTCAAGTGCCGTTCTCCTCATCCATCTCCGTGTTATGGAACTGCTTTCTCTCAATGAGAAACTCATCAAGTACAGAGGCATAATGAAGGAAACGAGATACATGGGAACATCGCATGTCGCTCTTGGTTAAAGATACATTCCGGAGGTGTTTGCCGAGTTGAGTTTTCTCACCTTAGTGCTGAGTTTTTTGAGCACTTGATCAGCGTCGAGCAAAGCAATAGCCAGGAAAAGATAACGGGCAGCATCCATCAACGAATCGGCATCGATTTTTTCAAATCCTCGGGCCCCCTCTGCATTGAGCGCAAGAACTGCACACTTCTCCAAACTACCGCTAAGAGAGGACACTAGAGCGGCGCAAGTGCCGCTGATGTAGTGGGGAGGCTCTAGGTTTCTGAGTTCGGCAAAATCCGAAGAAGGTAAGTTCAACTTGAAGAGACTCCCGCTTATAAGGCCCTGGCATGGACTCAAGATGAAGACTTGGGCATGAGAGGATTTTGCAAGATCAGCGATTTCTTCCGCAACAAGCTTCTCGATGATTCCGTTTTGAAAATGCGGCACCTTAATCGTCACAGTTGAAGAGCCTATGTTATCAATTGGAAGGGAAGCGCCGACGATCTGCTGCTGGCTGTTGATCGGAGTATGAAGCTGCTCGTTTTCGTCATACGAATCCTCCTCTGAGTGAGTTTGTTCTGTCTCTGGATACTCCACTCGGATGCTTCCAACTGATTCTTTGCTTAAGCTTTGGAGAATGACGGCCATGGTCTGCGGAACAACAACGATGTGCTTAATGTCTCCTAGAATTGCATCTGTTGAAACTGCGGGAATGATTGGCGTGGGACATTCGTCGTCGTCAAGTGTGTGCCTGGGAATTTGGACTTCTGCCCATTGTTTTATCTGGGGTTAGTAGTGTGGCGAAAGCTCGAGAGATGAGAACCAATATGAGAACAAGAGACCGCCAAACTTCGACCGAGATACAGAGTCCCCCGAATCTTCGATGAGAAATCTTAGCCTCTTGTTTTCTCCAAACCCGTCTCGAGTTTCAGGAAATCACGTACAAGCATTTGTGGTTGTCCTGTACTAAAGTGAGCGAACTGAGGTTAGGGTGAGCACCCGTACCTCAGAAATATTGTTTCGGCATTCCAAGACGGAACGAAGAAATGACGGCCGGAATGCAAAAAGCCTAGCCTACGCTTTGTTTCATACAACATGGATGTCATTTCGGTGGTTGTGATTCAGGAGGGCGTGCTGTGTGCAGGTCCTGATGTCAGGCGATCTCGGTACCAACACTTATGGGAAATACTCGTTGCGACGCTCTTGAACAACACGAGCTTTCAAAATGGCGTCTCTATTCCCGTCCAAATTATCCTCCAGGTTCTTTTCAATCTCCAGGACATTATTGAAGAACCAAACGCATCCTTCCCACATCCCAAAAACTAACTTTTCGAAAGCCCGGCTCTACCACTCAACATCCCACCCTGCTTCCAATGACATCATCGACGACAAATCCCCCGAGGCCATCCTTTATTCCAAAGCGGTAGAGCAAGTTCCGATATTCGGCTTCTCCAAAGAAGCCGTGAATAGAGCAGTTGCCGAACTCAAGTATCTGGACTCGATTCAAAGCGCCGTTTCAGTTTCGTCGTCTCATACGGTGGAGTTCGGGCTCGTGCAGTTCTGGCTCAAGTTGCAGCGGGACAACTTGAAGAAACTCGTGATGGACCCTTCGCTGGAGTTTCACGGGATTGCCAACGAATACGACCGTGCTGCATTCTTGATTAAAAAACGGCTTCTCATGAACTCTCCAGTGATTGGCCAGCTCTCTGGAGCGTTAGCCCAGCTCGTGATTCCCTACAACATGGGGCAATCTTTGGAGGAGCTCCACAATTTGAGTGATGATATTGCGTTTTATGCCGGAGACATGTCTAATGATTCTGCGTGGTACGCCAAGAGATTAATCTTGTCCACGATATACGTGAAGTCGGAGCTATACATGCTCCAAGACACAAGCCCTGGCTTTAAAAAGACCCAAGAGTTCGTGCAAAACAGTATCGCAGGAATGAAGAACTTGGGTTACTCGTACAATTCTGTGGAACAGTGGACAATTTTCAACGCAATTTCCGTTTTGAATTTGATCAAGTCTCAATTAGCCAGAGGGTGATTTGTCCTTTGGCAGCGATATTGTTCCGAACCTCTCGATGGCCAGATAGTTCGTGAGAATGTTGGGAAAGACTACAATGGTGGCACTTTGTTTTGGCTGGAGTTCTTTTATTAAATCCTGTAAGAAGCCTGGTCTTTTCTAAGATCCAGATCCATATGGATGAGAGTTCTAAGCCCCTGGAGATGGATATGGATGAGACTCTCGATCCTCTAAGGATATATATGGATGAGAGTTCTAATCCTCTAAGAATTGCGTGCAGTTCTTACTCTGATGGGAAAGCTAAACTGATATTGAGTGGTCGACACTGCCGGAAAAATATCACTCCCTGTATCTGCTTGGAATCTCACTGATTGTGAAGTCTTGAGTCTTGAGTTTGCGAGTCTTGAGTCTTGAGTTTGCGAGTCTTGAGTCTTGAGTTTGCGAGTCTTGAGTCTTGAGTTTGCGAGTCTTGAGTCTTGAGTTTGCGAGTCTTGAGTCTTGAGTTTGCGAGTCTTGAGTCTTGAGTTTGCGAGTCTTGAGTCTTGAGTTTGCGAGTCTTGAGTCTTGAGTTTGCGAGTCTTGAGTCTTGAGTTTGCGAGTCTTGAGTCTTGAGTTTGCGAGTCTTGAGTCTTGAGTTTGCGAGTCTTGAGTCTTGAGTTTGCGAGTCTTGAGTCTTGAGTTTGCGAGTCTTGAGTCTTGAGTTTGCGAGTCTTGAGTCTTGAGTTTGCGAGTCTTGAGTCTTGAGTTTGCGAGTCTTGAGTCTTGAGTTTGCGAGTCTTGAGTCTTGAGTTTGCGAGTCTTGAGTCTTGAGTTTGCGAGTCTTGAGTCTTGAGTTTGCGAGTCTTGAGTCTTGAGTTTGCGAGTCTTGAGTCTTGAGTTTGCGAGTCTTGAGTCTTGAGTTTGCGAGTCTTGAGTCTTGAGTTTGCGAGTCTTGAGTCTTGAGTTTGCGAGTCTTGAGTCTTGAGTTTGCGAGTCTTGAGTCTTGAGTTTGCGAGTCTTGAGTCTTGAGTTTGCGAGTCTTGAATCTTGACTATTAAGACTAGAGGCTTTACAGTCTCAAGTCTGAAGTCTGAAGTCATTGCAGAGTCTGACAAATGGAATTGGGACGATTTTATTCTGCCATTTGGCTTCGGATTTGCAAGAGCTTATCTCTGGTGTCTTCCAAAGACTTCTGGGCAGAGGTTAGTTTCTCCTCGACTCTCTTGATTTCACCCTGGATAAATTCCATGCGCTTACTGACATTCATTTTTGCCTCGTTGTAGTCCTGCGGCATCAAAACGGGCCCGGTCATCTTGTAGATCTTCGAGTTTTCGTCTAAGTACTCAAACTCCTCATAGACGATTTTATTTTCCTGGTACTGTGTTTCGAGCTTGGAACGGGTGTCGACCAATTCTGACATGGCGGTCTGGCCCTTGGAGAACTGCATCAGGAGCGCCTCGAACTGCAGTTTGATATCGGCCATGGTGGAGGATGAAATGGGTGTGGACTCGGATGTTTTTTCGCCTCAGTCATGTACAAAACACCCGTACATCCAAGAGTGTATCGTCGCTACAACTAAAAGATGAGGCGGGGCGACCAGATACTCTTGCTACTGAGCAGTGCCTAATCTCAAAGCTGCAATTTCTCAACGCTTTATAAAAAAGTAGTAGACGAGCGGGTGTGCAAGATGCTCGAGAAGCCAAGAGAGGTCAATTGGCAGGTCACGTGGTCTGTAATCCATGTTTAGCGACCGGCGGTACTTCCTGACTGGTTCTTCGTTCTCGATGCAGAACGATACTGTCAAAACTTCACAGTCAAAACTTCACAGCCAAAATTCACCACAGTCAAAATTCACCACAGTCAGTTCAATAGACGAATGGCCCGAGTTCCACGAAAGCAGCGGGTTTAAAAGAGCACAGCCAGGCACTTTACGGCTCAAGAATTAAAACGAAGAAGGAGCTAGAAGGAGCGCAGGCTTCAATACCATGGGAGCAAAGAGTCCAGTCATTGGCTCCTTTCCGCAACAGAAGACAGTTCATGGCTCGCCAACAATGGATCGGCTCCGTCGACATGTCTCATCACGATTACTCATGCAAGTCATGGTGAGCAGCTTGCCCTCATATCGAAGGGCTTTGTAGACATATACTTGACTCTCAGGCAGTCAACGAACCTAGAGGTCGCATCACGTCCAGTAATGTACCACGAGGATACAAACCAGGAACGTCGAGCCCTCAGAGGTTACAAAATATAGTTCTTTCACTTTCGGAATGCATGGCGTTGTGATTGACGCCATTGAGCAGCGCAGTTCAACGAGTATGAGAGCATGTGATATCCAAGAGCCACGGAGGGGCCCGTATCTTGCAGTGAAATCCTAGGGCATGAATAGCTCAATATGGCTCTTCCCGGGCCCTGAGTCCGTCACCAGTGAAAAGCAGCTTTCTGGGAATAAGGGCGCATTTTCTTCCACCACAATGTCAATTACCGGAATATGGTTTGCTCCAACAGGCGAGTAATTGGGGGTTACAGACTCAATCTCCATTTCGTCGTCGGAAGAGGAGAAGGTGGCGGAGACGGCATCGATGAGGCGTCTTTGAGAGGTAGTATTGAATTGCTCGGAGATAGACACTTTAACGGAGGGGCACGAGTGCAGTTGGAGTTGCAGGGGAGACACGTCAGTTTCTTGCGTGGGCTCGTCCACATCTTGCATGGGCTCGTCTTCGGCGATGGCGGATTCTAAAGAAGCCAGCGTGCCGCTTGGCTCGGGCCGGGAAGCATGGTAAGACGAGTGGCTGCGTTGCTTGGGCTTGAAGCTCTCGGGAAAAGAAGCATGGCCCAGTGATTTGCTCCGTTTTTTCCTCAATATCGACATGCGCCGCTTCTCCTGCGCAGCGCTCCGCAGCTGTTGGTAGGGCGTAGCAAACAAGTCCTGATTGAATAGAAACCCCTGCGATTCTTTGAGACAGAGGACTTTGTATGCCGACGAGTGGTGCACAAAGCCATAGGAGTCGTAAACGGAGATGCTCTCGCTGGCCAACATTGCGGGGGATAGAAACGAAGACCGACGGGAAATTGGGATACCTTCGGAATACATGAGCTGCGAGGATTCAGGAAATTCGGCCAGTTTGGAGAAGAGAAGCGCAATGGAGATCAACGGAGGTAATGGAGATCACCGGAGGTAATGAAGATCACCAGAGTTAATGGAGACCACCGGAGTTAATGAGTATCAATAGGATGATTAGTGGCAGTAACAAAAGATGGAGCTGCTAATTATCAAGCCAGCGTCTTAAAAGCAGTTCGACAGGCCGGAATGTAAGCTCAACAACGGACAACAATCGGGAAAGACAATACGCGGAAAGAATCGCTGATAAGCACCTGTGGAGGGGTGAGACACTGTATGTAAGTATGATACCCCTGGGAGGTACGGGTGCGCGGCCGTGGAGCGGGGATCGGAAGCGGACAGGGGAAGGGGCAGGTCACGTGAACAGGCGGGTCACGCCAAAGGCAGCACGGAGCCCCTGCGATGCAATTGCAGCGCCGCAATTATACAGCGCTACACTTGAACGCAGCACGCTATCACAGGGAGAGCGGCGCCGACGCGCCCCAGCGGTCCATGGCATACACAAAGCCCTGGCGCAGGTTGGTCATGTTCCGGGAAAACTTCTCCTTGCTCCACTGCTCAATTCTCTGCTTGAGGCCTATGAAGTTGGAGGAAAAAAGCACCTTGAGGGTGAGAACCGTGTCCCTGTTCAGGCAGTCGTAGCGTAGGAACTCCTGCACCTTGATGAAGCGGTGGTGGTCGATGTTGGCGCTGTACGCCTGAATGCACTTGTTTTTGGGGTCGATGATGGATTTCTCGATGACCCACAGTTGTAGGGACTTGCCCAAGAAGGGCATTAGGAAGTCGGGCAACAGGCCCGTTTTGACCACGAGCCGAGTGGTGCGAAGCCTGCCTTGGTCGTCGATATAGGACTCGAGGGTGTCGGAGCTGAGCACGTGCTTTGCGTAGGGATTGGGGTAGCGGTTGAGGTATGCGAGCGAGGAGCCGCGGAAGTCCGAGTCGTATATCTGCGTGGACTTGAAGAGCTGCATTCTGGGGGGGAGAGAGAGCGGAGCGGGAGTTGATGGGCGCCGACGAGATCGGTCACGTGGCGGGTCACGTGCTTTATCGCGTGACTGATCGCGTGACTGATCACGTGACCCGCCACGTGACACTTCAACCGCTTTTAGCGGCTGCAGGGCTCACAACGTCCACTGATCCATCCTAAGCATGATAGGCTATCAATGGCTCAGCGGCAAATAACAAGTCGAAGCAGTACTAGTAGACAGGTAGTCTAGTATTAGGGTCCAGTATACAGTGTAGCTACTATAACACCACTAATCACGGCGTCTTCAAACGGACACATAGAGTGCCCGTTTGAAGGCGTTCAGGTCAACATGCTTGGGTCCATGGTAGCGGATATCGATCCCGAAGTTGTGATGTTTCTGACCGGGTTGTTTGGCAGGTTTGTGGCCCTCAATGGACCCTAAACGCGGCCACTGCCTTCCCGTTGTCAGAAGCTGGCAACAGACTGGAGAAGTTCCATGGCCGGGCGTTGCTGTACGTGCATCACGTGCCGTCTCAAGAGAGGCTTAAATGGCCAGCGTCAGCCAGCACTTCCAATGGGATAGTATAGTAGAGTCATGTGGGTATATAGGAGTATAGTATAGTAGTTATTATAGTATGACAGTATGGTATAGTATCATACTATTAGAGTATTAGGATTATACTATCGGTTAGTTAGTATAGTATAGTATAGTCTTATTATCAGTATAATACAATTACAGTATTAGAATAGTGTTAGTGTAGTATAGTATAGTATAGTATAGTATAGTATAGTATAGTATAGTATCATAGTATTATAGTACTATAGTATAGTACTATAGTATAGTGGTATAGTAATAGTACTATAGTATTATAGTATTACAGTATTAGTGTTATACTATTACAGTATTAGTATCATACTATTGGTATTAGTATAGTATAGTATAGTATAGTATACTATAGTATAGTATACTATAGTATTGTATAGTATTGTAGTCTATTATAGTATAAGTGGTATAGTAATATTATCAGTACTTTACTATCACAATATTGGTATAGTATAGTATTAGTATTAGTATTGGTAGTAGCATAGTATTAGTGGTATAGTATTAGTATTAGTGGTATAGTATAGTACTATAGTATAGTATTAGTAGTACTATAGTATAGTATAGTACCATAGTATAGTATAAGCATTGTAGTTTATTACAGTATTAGTATACTACTATCACAGTATTAGTATAGCATTAGTATAGCATTAGTATAGTATTAGTATAGTATCGTAGTTTTCATAGTATAAGTGGTATAGTAATATTATTCCAGTATTATCAGTATCATAATATTACAGTATTAGTGGTATAGTATTAGTATTTGTCTTATCTAATACTGTATTAGTGGTATAGTATTAATATTAGTGATAGTAGTATAGTATAGTATATTATATTATATTACAGTATCAGTATTAGTATTAGTATTAGTATAGTATTAGTAGTAGTATATTATATCATACTATTACAGTATTAGTGGTATAGTAGTAGTATTTGTCTTATCTATTCCAGTATTAGTATAGTATAGTATAGTATAGTATTATAGTATTAGTATAGTATAGTAGTATAGTATAGTATAGTATAGTACTATATTATATTATAGTAGTATAGTATAGTATAGTAGTATAGTATAGTATAGTATAGTAGTATAGTATAGTATAGTATAGTATAGTATAGTATAATATAGTATATTATAGTATAGTCTAATTGACTATAGTATTAGTATTAGTATGAGTAGTA
>NKYX01000036.1:0-68371 GCA_002370475.1 Metschnikowia drakensbergensis | reverse complement strand
CTCATGTGACTAGACTCATGTGACTAGACTCATGTGACTAGACTCATGTGACTAGACTCATGTGACTAGACTCATGTGACTAGACTCATATCATGTGACTAGCGACTCCTCAGGGAGATGATGTGGGCGACTTTGGGCTTGGGTGTAAAGCAAGCGTGGTGCATCCGTACACCAGGCCCGTGCGGCTCAACCTCGGAACCTACTCCGCATTAAGCACCCCGGACCGCTCACCGATACTCACGCCAATGTCCGTTCCAATTCCATACAGCCCCAAAGGAACCCCCGTCGAAGAAACCGTTCCATACGATGGCCTCAACTTCAAGACGGTCACGTGGAAAGTGCCTGAGACCGCCACGTACCAGGGAAAGATCGTCTATGTTCACGGGTTTTGCGAAGAGTCCACTGTCTACACCGAGTTCTTCGACCGTCTCAGTCAGCAGGGATACGAGATCTTTTTCTTTGATCAGAGAGGTGCAGGTTCAACGTCGCCGGGCAAATTATTTGGAATCACCGACGAATTCCACACCTTCGACGACTTGAACTTTATGATCAAACGGGTTTTGGACGCCAGATCAGATATGTCTGAAAAGATCTTCCTTGGAGGACACTCCATGGGAGGCGGAATTGCGCTAAACTACGGAATTTACGGAAAGTATCGGGACGAAATCAGGGGCATCTTCGTGTCAGGCCCCTTGGTGTCGTTGCATGCAAAAACACAGCCCAATGTCGTTCTCCGCACGCTCCAGCCAGTCATAAATCGGTTGGTTCCCACGTTGAAAATTGACTCCAAGCTCGTTTACGACTACATCACGTCCAATGAGGGCTGGAAGAAGTACATCATGTCCAACGAAGGCAAGTTCCTCGGGTCGGTGAGACAGTTCAACGATATGTTCAAGAGAGGAGACAAGTTGACGCAGGCCGAGCACGTGAGCAAGTTCCTGCCATCGATTCCGGTATTGTTGCTCCACGGCGAAGCTGACTACATCAACGATATTGAGGGAAGCAGAAAGTTCGTGTCACTTTTACCAGATACCGTGGAGAAGAAGTTTGTGCCTGTTGCCGACAGCAGGCACTCGATTTTCATTGAGCGAGAGGACATTTTCGCCCCGGTGCTAACCGAAGTGGTGGAGTTCTTGAGAGCTCATTAGCCGGGGTCTTGCATACAAGCTCCGGCCTAGAGCCACGGAAGGGGATGCTCCAGAGCGCAGTTCACAGTAGTGCTCCTATTCACAGTAGTGCTCCTATTCACAGTAGTGCTCCGGAGGCCTATTCACAGTAGTGCTCCGGAAGCCTATTCAAAGTAGTGCTCCGGAAGCCTATTCACAGTAGTGCTCCAGAGCGCAGTTCACAGTGTTAGTTGATACAAGTATTCATGCAGTAGCAGAGTAGATCCCGATGGAGTTGTGGACCTGCCCTTCCACATCGCATGCGTAAGCGCATACCGCGAGCATGCGCTTACAAGGCATCCATTGGACAGCACACCAAGCAGCCTAAGCAGCCCCCCCTCGGGCCAAAACACCCCAAATTCAGCCTCCCAGCCAGGCCACACCGCAGCACCCACCCAGCCAAATCTCAAAAGCCCCCCACCCCCCTGGGCAGAGTTGGAGAGCACCCACCCGAGTCCTGCAGGCAGTCCTGCAGGCAGTGCTGCATGACTACATCACACGATAAACACTCCATCCCACAAGCTCTTCAGTCAATGAGATTTCGGCCCAGCACCCTTGAACCTCAGACCTCCGCAGCGGCATGGGCTACAACATCAAGCAGAAAATCGAAATATGCCTCCACTCTGAGGCTAACCCGCTGCTAACACAGATGGAATTGGCAGAGTGGGCGCTGCAAAAGTACGGCCTGGGGTCCCGGCCCTGCCAAACCACAATCCTGCGCATCCTCAGCTCCAAAGCAAGCATCCTCAGCGCCAAAGAAGCAGACTTCCTGTTGGTGCGGCGGCGCAAACAGTCCAACCCGCTCCTCCGGCAAATCCTCACGGAGTGGGTCACGCAGGCTCAATGGCAGCGCATACCCATCACCACGCCCATCATCCAGCTGACAGCAAACGCCATCTGGAACAAGCTCCCCGCCAGGGATAAAGAGGGCAACGGCGTGTTCAGCCAGAAGTGGTGCATACACTTCATCAAGAAGCTCAACTTGAACATGGTGGGCAGCGCCGACGCCGTCCGCCAGAACTTGGGCCACCCGCTCGACAAGGTGTGGAAGCTCGACGAGAAGCTGGCGCTCAAGGACTACGTTCAGCAGCTCCTCCGGCACCACAACTACGCGCCGCAGGACCTCTTTGTCGTGGACGAGTTCCTGCTCTTCTACTCTCTTCCATTGGACCAGATCTTCGACGTGTCGTCGGTGCTCAAGGGCCTTTCACACGGCTACAAGCAGAGCGAGTCATCGTTGACGGTGCTCCTCGGATGCAACTTCGATGGGCTGGAGAAATTGAGCCCGTTGGTGGTGTCGGACACCGAGACGCCCGACGTCTCGTCAAGCACGCAGGCGGCGTTCAAAACCCACCACAGCCTCCAGGGCGCAGCCTTGGCCAACAAGATCCACGAGGTGTACCAGATCAGCTACAAAACCAACAAAACAAAGTGGATCACGCTGGCCATTTTCCAGGACTACCTCCTTTCCTTGGACCACAAGCTCGAGGCGGCGTCGCCTGAGCGCAAGATCGTCATCTTCCTCGACGACAGCTCTTCGCACCGCATCATCAACATGGAGTTCAAGCACATCCGCCTTGTGTTTTTGGAGAACTCGGCCAAGCACAAGAACCTGAACTACGGCACGCAGTTCGACTACTTGCCCATGAGCTTCGGCATCGTGGAGGAGTTCAAGATCCTATACAGGCTCCAGCAGTACTTGGAGATGATCAACAAGCAGAGAAACACCAAGGCCGACCCGGACCACACCTTGTACACGCAGCCCATGCCCACGCCCAGCGACTCCGCAGAGATCCTCTCCGAGTCCGACTACAACATTCCGTTGATCAAGGCGTTGGAGTGGATCAAGCGCTCGTGGGACTCACTCTCGCGCGAGAAGATCTACTCGGCGTGGCGACGCTCTTTCTTGGTCAGCGTACGCGAGCCTTGGCCGCTGTATGACCCGCTTCTCCGGCAGGAGGCGGCCGAGCTCTTTTCGGAGCTCTCGGCGAAGGCCTCGCACCTCTCCAAGTCGTATGAGAAGCTCCTGGAGATCATGGAGTACTTGAACGTGGTGATCCCCTGGGAGATCGACGAGCTTCTCAGCTTGGTCAACGAGCGCACCAAAGTCACGCTCAGCTACGCCTCCATCGATGAGATGATCGATAGTTGTGCGCTGACCGTGGGGAAAGAGGAGCCCGAGCAGCCGCCCAAGAAGCGGCCTGCCAAGAGCCTGACGCTTCTGATCAACGCTTTCCAGGAGAAAATGCCGCCGATGGTCGTGGCTCCGCCGCGGGTCGGGCCGTATGCGTACCGGGCGAAGATGAGCATGGATGCGTTGATCATGGCCACCAACTCGAACATGCCGGAGCCAATGGGTCCTCGTACGGCGACAGGGTCGCCTGCAGTGGCAAGCCTCGGCACGAGTCAGCCGGAGCCCGGCAAACCGCGCATGGATATGCTCGATGGCTATCGCTTGGAAAGCAGTCTTCTGCCGATGCTCCAGTACGAGTCGCCGCCGGGCGAGGGTTTGGAGCCGCTCGTGGACGTGGAGTTGGTGTCGGTGCTCAACAAGGTGCTTGAGGCGTCGCAGAGCAAGCGCATCAAGCTCTCCAGCTTTGCCGTGGACGAGTTGAGCGTCAACCTCGCCAATATCAAGCGAGGCGCTTTCTTGCCGCGGCCGCCACGAGGGGGGATGTGAGCCAACTCAGAGCCAAACTCAGAGCCAAACATTCACCCAAACATTCACCCAAACATTCACTCAAACATTCACTCAAACATTCACTCAAACATTCACCCAAACATTCACCCAAACATTCACTCAAACATTCACTCAAACATTCACCCAAACATTCACCCAAACATTCACCCAAACATTCACGAGGCGACGTGAATGAACGGTTCCGCCTCTAGTCTCGTAGCGTATATTCATATTTAAGCAAGCCTACTCGTCATCGGGAACGACGCCCAACTCGCGGGCCCTGGCCTCTAGTCTCTCGCGCTTCTCGGCACGGGCCTTGCGGATGCGTGCAACCTCGGCCTGGATCTCGTGGGGCTCCTTGGGGATCTGGTTCAACGTGGCGGGGTCAGGCCAAAACCCGGGCAAGTTGAACTTCTTGTCGGAGTCAATGCCCACGTAGTACATGACAAGAATGGGGGACAATAGACAAAACCCGAACTGACGTTAGTACGCGACGCTGCACCGCAGAAACATACATACCTTGAACGTTTCGAGCTGCGTCCGCGTGATTCCGCCGATGAACTTCTTGTAGGAGGGAATCATGGTTGAGTCTAGAGTGTGCGACGAGCTTGATTTATGGCGCACTGCAACGTTCCTGCACACACCACCGGCTCTGGCCTGAGTCTGGGGAGTCTGGAGACAGTCTTCTGGATGATTGGGAAGTGGGGACTATTGGGAAGTGTGATAGTTCCACGTGAGGCTCTGTGGTTCGTTTTCGACGGGGAAGTCGTTTCGTGGATTTTTGGCGGTGTCCAAGCGCTTTGCAGTGAGTCAACGGTTCTGCAAAACTGCGAAGAAATGGCTCCAGTCAATGAGAGTGTCGGAAGGGAAGAAGACTGCAAAAACTGAATCATCAAATGTCAAATCATCAAATGTCGAATCATCAAATGTCAAATCATCAAATGTCAAATCATCAAATGTCAAATGTCAAATCATCAAATCATTGGCATCTCAAATCATTGGCATCTCAATATCCAGCTCGACCTGCGCGGCTCTCAATGCATGCTGGCTGGCGCGCTCCTTCAACTACTCTGACATGTCCAACCCAATGCAAATCGAGGGAGACATCCCACCGCAAACCCAAAGCCCTGCTGCAGATCCTGCCGCCCGTGACGCCGGCCTCGTGCGAGGAACCTTGGCCCGGCTCAAGCAGTCGTCGCACCCCGGCGCTCTTGTCTTCTATATCTTCTTCCGCTTGGCGCCAATCTTCATGTACATCTTTGGGGGCTTGATTCTTCGCTTGTTCACGGCCGAGAGCAGATTCATTCTCCACTTCATTTTGCTCGTGCTCCTCATCTCCGCCGACTTCTGGAACTTGAAAAACATCTCCGGCAGATTGCTTGTGGGACTTCGCTGGTGGAACGAGACTCAAGCCAGCGCCGGCTCCGACTTTGAGAACGTGTGGGTCTTTGAAACTGCGGATCCCAACCGCTACATCAACCCCATCGACTCCAAGGTCTTCTGGACTTTGCTCTATGTGCAGCCGGTGGCCTGGCTTGTGTTGGGGCTCATGGCTGTGTTGAAGTTCGAGTTGCTATACTTGATTTTGATCTTCATCAGCATTTCGTTATCATTGACCAACACCGTGGCCTTCACCAAATGCGATAAGTTCGGCAAGGCCAACGACATGGCCAATAACCTTTTTTCCACCGCCACCGCCGGCGTGTTTTCGAGGTTTAATCCGTTTGCATGAATCGATGTCACTTCACTTTATCCGTTGTGAAAGGCGTCACTTTATCCGTTGTGAAAGGCGTCACTTTATCCGTTGTGAAAGGCGTCACTTTATCCGTTGTGAAAAGCGTCTCTTCATGCATCCCTCTGCTTCCCTGCAAGCTGCATCCGGAGCCGCTGAATGTGCTTGATCTTCCTTCCCAACGTGGTGAATGCCACCTCGTTCATTTGGTCGCTGAGTAACTCGCTGGCCAGCTCGATTTTGAACTTCTCGTTGGCCTGCAGCGCCACTATCATCGTCTCAAACTTGTCTAGAAGCCTCTTGACCTCTGCTCCGGCAACATCAATCTCAAGCCCCCGCAACCGGTCTTTATAAAACTTTGTGCTCACCTCCGCCAGCCGCTTGTACACGATCTTAAGTATGAGCTGACTGATAAGAATGTTCATGTCGTTGTCGAAAGAAACCTTGGAGATGGAGTCCTTCAAGCCGTCCACGAAAAAATCCGTGCTCATCTTCTGAAGAATGGTGATAGGATTGTAGAACCGGCTTGACTGATCATCTGCCAATTCGATCAACGCCTTGATGAACGCCGGTTTCTCTCCGGAAAATTCCAACAACATGTCCCATGTATCCTGGTCATTCTGGAGCTTTGCAAACTTAATTGCTCGTTCGGGATCCTCCATTTCCTCCATGATTAGCAATAATGCCTTGCTATTCTCGCCGGTCTTTCCCAAAAGGTACACGAGTTCGTCAACTAGCGCATTCGTTTCACAAACTTGCACAGCCTTCGCTAGGTCATACGCAGTGTTATTCATGAGAAACGGGAGTAACTGCGGCCGGTCGAACTGGGAATAGAGGTTGATCATGTCGTCCTCGAACCCCTTCACCAAAAGATCGTCTATTCGGGATAGCTCTTCCAAGTAGAAGTAACTGATGATTTCGAGCTGGTTTCTGGCCATGGTCTCGATGATGCGTTCGGGAACAATCTCGTGCCGAGACTCCACGAGCACATGGATAGTGCTCTGTAACTTATCCTTTATATCCGCAATCGGCAATCTCTCTATGTCCAGTTCATTTTCGAACCGGAACTTGATGAATTTGGGAATGTCGTCCACGAAGGACGCGAGTATGTGGTTTTCACTGAGGAATTGCACGATGTTTGGGTCGCCCAACTCTCGCAAATGCACCACGGCTTTGGAGGGCTCGAATATTTCTCCGTAGATCCGGCAGAGACACCTTCGAATTTTGGCGTTGTCTGGGTGCATCTCGAGGTACTGCTCCAAAACAGCCACCAACTCCTTCGCATCGAAGAGCTCCAAATCCAATTTGCTCATCACCTCCAAGAACTTATCGCTTGCCTTATAAAGCCAGAACGAAGCAATCTCAGTGAAAAAAGAATTGCGGAGGTTCCACCGAGTATCGGTGGGAATCACATCCGTGAGCTCCTCCATGTGCCCCGTTTTGATAAATATCTCACACCACGAGTTCCACTGTGAACCGACTTCTCGAACGTAAGCGTCCTTTTCCTCTACCAGCAGAGCAGCCGACACCCGCGTGTTGAAGGTGCTTCTGGCATCTCCTATGGGGAAGTCGGAAGTGTCCACATGGAGAACTAACGGGAGCGCTAGCGCAGCCTCCGTCCATCTGTCTTTCTCCACAAGCGAGTCCAAGTATCTTACTCCATACAGGAGTCTCTTGAGCGGCGTCACGAGGTGCTGGGACATGGCCCATGCGCTCTCGAAGTCGCCTTTGTCCAAGTACCACTGGAGCCGGTCGTCGAGCTGCACCTGCTGAGCAATGACGCCGTTCCGGGCACTGACAATAAGGTAGCGGATGCAGGACGGCCCGATGTGATGGAGCAAGGTGTAGTCATTGAGCCCCAAGTTCTCCGTCACGTTCATCTCCAACTCCTCCTCGTAGGTGGTAGTCCCATCGAAAGCATTGACAAAGCGGATATCAGGGTTCTGCGGCACGGGCCTTCCATGCCGAGTGGCGGGAGGCACATACGCCAAAACCACCCACTGGTCGTCGTTGTAGGAGGCGATTCCGGAGATAAGGTAGTCCACCTTGTACACGTGCTCAACGCTGACCACCGGCTCTGGAGCCGACCGAAAGGAGAGCGACGCAGCACTCGGGAGAATGCGGCTCTTGATCGAAGTGCCGGCGCCCGAGCCGCTCTCCTCCAAGCTGCCCTTGGTGTGCACGCGGACCGACCAGATGTAGTTGCCCCAGGCAATCAAAATGCGGTCGGTTTCGGGGAACGACACACGGGGCCAGTACAAGTCACTGCGGAAAGAGTCGTCCGGCTTGGGTATCACGTGCAACACCAGCCTGGAGAGCGTGTGATAGAAAGTGATGCCTTTATCGTTCATCCACACCAAGACGTCGCCTAGCACCTGCATGGCAATGATGGGCCCGTTGTCGTGGTCCAATACGGTCTCCACACGCTTATCTAGCCAGTTTTTGGACGAGCACACCACAGTGCCCGCCATTCCGCCGCAGTAAAACACCCGGCTGCGCAGATACGTTTTGTCCAACACAACCGCGTGAATGGGCCGTTTGTAGTCGAACATCACGATGTCCCTGGCGTCGGTGATTGAGCCGATCACCACGGTTCCGTCCATGGATGCACTGGCGAAGAAGGCGCCGTCGGTGTGGATAGAAAGCACCGAGGCTTTGTGAGCTTTGAAGGAACGGACCGTGGAGAGGTCTGCGTTGGTGATGTGTATGACTCCCGAATGCGTGCCGAAGATCAAGAATTGGTCACAGGCAGTGGCGGTTGAAATGGGGTCTTTTTTGAACAAGTGAGGCGGCAACTGGTTCATACGGGAGTATTTGAGGAGCGGGGGTCCTTCCTCTGAGTCCGACTCGGAGTCTGATGCGGCGTCCGACTCCGACTCTGTATGCACCTCGAGATGTGAAAGCTGGACGGGTGAATGGCCGCTGCCGGGCCGTATGTTTTGTTCGGAATCCAGACCGGCGGGCACCTCTGGCGTTGTGACGGAGTTTGGGGACCTGGAAGCGGGTAGTTCTTGCTCACGCTCCGGTGCCGGCAGAGCGTCAAATGCTTCACTCATGGCCTTTGCGTGGTGCTGTTTGGTGCCTGTAAGATGCTGGGCCTGTGTGCTGCTGGCGATTGTGTGGGGGTTCTTTGTGGGCCCTCTCCGAGTGAGTGTTAGCGTATCTCTGATGAGGGCTGTATGCAGTCCGCCTACGTAGAGCCAGCTACTCTGGCATGCCCGGATGCCTATGGACTTTTGTAGCCATTCAAAGTTGGCATTTCTAGTGCCGGCGGCCACGGCCAGCTCATATCTCGCTTCCACCGCAGTGTGTCTCTCGCATCCACCGCAGTGTTCTCTAACGCCACAAGCCGCCTTGCCATATTCCAGTGCAGCAAACCATTGCTGGTCGAATTGGCCAAGGCTTTCCGTTCCAAACGTCCTCTGCCGATTCAAGCGACCCGTGCTCTCGGGGTATCACGTGAACGAAGTATCAGAATCAAGCTCAAGTGGGTGAACGAAGTATCAGAAGCGAGCTCAGTATCACATGAAATTGAGCTCTGAAGTGAATCGCTGCTGGAGTGTCACGGGCGCGCAAAGAGAAGGCGTTCTTGCAATTGGTTGTGTTTGGGGCTGTTCTTGGCTTTCCACGGCCACGTTGGTTTGTTCATCTTCGTCCACCGGTGCATCACCCCGCCCTTCTTCCTGGAACCAGAAGTGCTGGCACGTTTGGCTGACATCGTACCTGGCAGCCGGATCCACAATTAGAAGGTTTGATATGAGGTCCAAGGCCAGATCTGATATATCGTCCCAATAGGGCAGGAAGAACGCATACTTGCCCTGGAGAATCTGCTCCCGCATGCTGGGCGGCCCTAGTTCCTCACTGAACGGAGGAAACCCGCAAAGACACACGTAGAGCAAGACACCGGCCGACCAAATGTCCACTTTGGTCGAATAGTTTCTGTTGTTGTTGAGCACTTCTGGCGCCACGTATGCAGGTGTGCCACAAAGAGTATTGGTGAACTTCAACTCGCCAATGAACTTGGCCAAACCAAAGTCTGCTATCTTAACACGCACATCACATTCGTCGTCGTCCCACGGCCCGGTCTGCTTCCCCAGGCCCTGCACGCGGGGCACTATATCTAGGAGAATATTCTCCGGCTTGATATCCCGGTGAATTATATTTTTACCATGGAGGTAATGAAGCCCTGAAAGAAGCTGTCTGTAAATCGCCCTGGTCTCGTCCTGCCGCAACTTCAGTTTCTTGATGATCCGTTGGAAGAGCTCTCCACTATTGACTTTTTCAAGAACCAAGTACGTTGTGGACGAAAACTCGTTGATCGGCTCAATGTAATGCGAGATGAACTGCACGATGTTGGGATGGTTCATCAGAAGCAAAAGGTTCATTTCTTGGCGAAGCTTTGAATCTTCACTCTGTGCTTCACCCTGAATGTTTTTGTTCGGGTGGAAGATTTTCACTGCAACGATGTCGCCGGTGGTACGGTCACGTGCCTCCTTCACCACGGCATAGTGGCCTGTCCCAAGCTGCTTTTGCAACACATAATCGTCAAAGAAGGACTTGCTCCGGGCGTCTGAATTGTAGCGGAAGATATACGAGCCCAGCTTGGCGAAGCTAATTTTGTCACCGCTGCGGAGCAATGCATTGATTCCACGGCCCAAGATCTCGCCATTGACAAATGTTCCATTGGAGCTCATGTCGCTGAGCAATAAGAACTCCTTTTTGTTGTTGCTCAGAAGCGAGATCTGGCAATGTTTCGACGAAACATCACTGCCGGCTATCCGAACATCACAAGCTGAGCTACGGCCAATGACAACACCACTGGGTTTGCGGGGAATGACAATGTGTTGTTGGTTTTCCTTGATGCTGTATAGCTTGCCGATTTCGGGGTACTTTTGCGTGGGCTTCTTAGCGATGCTTTGCTCCAGGAAAAGTTGCTGCCGTTAGTAGATGTCGAGAAGAAGGGGGAGCCGGTCAACATACTCGCTTTCTGCTCAACGCCATGACGTCTTCGGTGGGTATGTTATGACGCGTGCGCGTGATGTACTAGACATGGTACATGCAGGACCGGGCATAGTCGTCTCTCTTCTCATATGATTCTGTACAACAAGTCGTGAATGTCGCTGCTGGACAAGCAGTCGAGCCTGTCGTCGAAAAGTGCTCTGACCGATTCGCCCTCGTCGAACCTTTTTTTGAAAATCTTGGCGCCCTCGTAGTCTAGCAGCTTCATCATCTCCACCGCTTGCAACACCTTCTTCCACTTCTTGTTGCCGGCATTGGAGTATATTCCGTGCTCCAGCAATAGCAAGGACTCACCAATGATGCCAGTCACGTGGTCCAAGTCGCTTTGGAGCTGCTGGATACCAATCTTCGTGAACTGGTTGTTGGTGATCACGTACTCCAATAGGATGCCAGCAAAAGAGTCGCATATGCCGCTGGAGATCATGTAGTAGTCCACATCGGGAAGTACTCTTTGGAGGTACGTCAAATATGGCGGGATGGTCATCGAGAAATCCACAAGATGGGGAGACCCCGATTCGGAATTTCCTCTGCTCACCTCGATATTCCACTGGCTTGAATTGACATATACTTTCAAAGCGCCGCGGATTTCCTTTCGGAAGAATTCTCCATATTTTGCAACAATTTTAGTGCTCAAGTCTCTGTAGTTTTTGAGAGGGTCGCCGAAAATGGAGTCCCTGCTTTTGTCTTGGCAGTATTCCCAGAGCTGTACGAAGATCAAGTCTTCAGACCACTCTTCCATTTTCTCAATTAGGAACTTGGCCAGACAATACAAGCCCGTGAGTATCTCGAGGCCCTTGAGGCCGTTTGTAGTGACATCGTGTGTGTTTGCATCAGCATTGGCAGCATTCGAGCTGGTCAAGCCACCAGGAAGAAAACTAGAAATGAGTTTCAGGCGCAACGACTCGTTAAAGCGGCGGAATTCCCTATGCAACGAGGCCAAATACTCGTCGAGGAGCGAAAGCTGAATCTTGGACACATATTTCAATTGATATTTCACGATGGAAAGCGTCTTGAAGTGAGAGGTCAAATTGTCGAAAAGCTTCACTAATGCAAACGCCGAGTAGCTTGGGTTGAGCACCGTGTCGGGCGACTTCGAGCTGGCGCTATAGTCGGAGTCGATGTCGAAAGCATCAGGAGAGGCCAAGATGTCGTGGTCAAAGCGGGTTTTTGCTAAGCGAAGCTCCAAAGTAAGCCAGTTCTCCAACGGCGTGCTCTTGGAATCGTCGGACAAAATGTCGCCGGTCAAACCAAGCCATTTTTTCGTGGGGGCACTGGCCAAGGAACTGATGAAAGGGTTGTATTTGTAGTTGGTGCGCAATCTCTGGTCAAACGAGGTGGTTTCGAAGATCAAATGACTGAGGAGCCTGCCGCTCAGGTCCAACTTTTCGGAGTCGGCGTCGGCGTCGTATATCGAAATGTTCTTGTTGATCACCGTCACCATGGACACCAACTTGGAGCGCAACGGCACTAGCATGTATGTGATGACCTCAAGAAGGCCGATGCGGCCATACTCAAGAAAGGCATTGTCGAGCACAAGCTCCAAAACCAGCGAGTTTTCCTGCAAAAACGTCTCGGCATAAGCCAACGCCCACTCGGGCTTGGAGATTTTGTTTGTCTTCAGCTGCGGGTCGGTGAAGTGGAAGTTGAAGCGGATGCGGTACGGGTCTAGAAGCGTTTCAAGGGCCCACCAGAAGCCTGGGTACTGCGGCGGGTCCACGGCCGCCTGGAGGCGTAGCAAATCGCCAAACAGCGCCTGGATGAGCTTGAGCTTGGACGAATTGATGGAGACCTTTTCCTTGGGCGAGAGCCAGTGGATTTCGTGAAGCTCCGTAGCAAGAGCCGCGGTGAGGGCGGTTCGCTTGGCCGACACCACGTTGGCAAAGGCCTGGGCCAATTGCAGCCTCAGAGGCTCGTGGAGCAGAGCCAAGTCGCCCGAAACCCGGGCAAACGCTGCCACTGCACTATCTTCGGAAAGGCCCAGAATGCTCTCCTCCACGGCCGAGGCGGCCTGCAATTGCATCACCTGCGTCTCCAACAGCTCCTTCTCCTGGAGCGTCTCCTGGAGGTCCCGCAAGATGCGCAACGGCCCGTACTTTGCAACGAGAGAGTCCAAAGCAGGGCGCCAGTTAGCGGAGTCCAAAGCAGGGCGCCAGTTAGCGGAGTCCTGTTGGGGGATGTTGAGCTGCAGCAAGTCGTCCACGAGCGCCGTGGCTTGCTGGAAACACGCTGATTGGGGAGACTCCAAGCCGGCGCTCTTGGCCACAATGCGCTCCTCTAGCGCACGGCGCTGGTCTTCGAGACCACGGATGTCCAGCTCCAAATGGGAGAGGTCCGTGAAAGACACGAAGGATGTGTTGATGTAGTCCATGGTCTGGTGGAGTAGTGGTGGTGACATTGATGCGCGCGTGCCCTGCAGCAGTGCCAGCCTATGCTGTATACTGGTGGGTATAGTAAGCATACTGGTATATGCTGTATACTAATGGGTACTATGCTGTATACTAATGGGTACTATGCTGTATACTAATGGGTACTATGGATGTGAGTATTATACTAATTAATGAATACTAGCACTGAGGTATTGAAAGATCTGAGGGTATTGATGCTAGCACTGAGGTTTCACCGGGATTATTACATGGGTTAATGGGTGCAGGTAGTGGGTACTACGGTGATTAATTGGAGCCGGAGCATGGTGCAAGAAATGCATGTGGGCTCACTTCGAACTCAGATTCCAATGGTTGATGTAGAGAGCGGAACAGACCAAAAAGTCCTGAAATAGATTGCATCTCAGAGATGTGAGTGGCCGATAGTTTGGATGTTTCCCATCTCGTCCGCAGAATACATTCAATGGTTATTGCACAAGGAATTATTGCAACCTTCAAGCTGATACCTTTCATTACCAGCAAGAGACAGGCTGAGTCGTGTCTTGATACGGTGTGCCACTTGGTCATCAAGTTTTCCTTCTTTCTCCTATGTTTCCTTCTCTCCTATGTTTCCTTCTCTCCTGTCTTCATTGTCCTGAACGTCTTGCACCTCTGGCTCGTTGCCTCTCTGTGTCATCTGTTGAGACAGCATGTGCCAAACTGTCAATCGGAGGTTTTACTCAACAAATGTCATCTTTGTGTGATCAAGCAATTTCATATGCTTCCTGATCATTCAGTTTCAAGCTTGCAACGCTGCTTTGCCATTTTGTCAAGCTCTTCTGCTCTTCGTATGAAGGGTTCGAAAAGACTCACATTTGAGCATTGGGGGCTCTTCAAGATAACCGTCTGTGAATTATGGTGTACCAATGATTATGATGATGATGATGATGATGATGATGATGATGATGATGATGATGATGATGATGATGATGATAATGATAATGATGATGATGATGATGATGATGATGATGATGATGATGATGATGATGATGATGATGATGATGATGATGATGATGATGATGATGATGATGATGATGATGATGATGATGATGATGATGATGATGATGATGATGATGATGATGATGATGATGATGATGATGATGATGATGATGATGATGATGATGATGATGATGATGATGATGATGATGATGATGATGATGATGATGATGATGATGATGATGATGATGATGATGATGATGATGATGATGATGATGATGATGATGATGATGATGATGATGATGATGATGATGATGATGATGATGATGATGATGATGATGATGATGATGATGATGATGATGATGATGATGATGATGATGATGATGATGATGATGATGATGATGATGATGATGATGATGATGATGATGATGATGATGATGATGATGATGATGATGATGATGATGATGATGATGATGATGATGATGATGATGATGATGATGATGATGATGATGATGATGATGATGATGATGATGATGATGATGATGATGATGATGATGATGATGATGATGATGATGATGATGATGATGATGATGATGATGATGATGATGATGATGATGATGATGATGATGATGATGATGATGATGATGATGATGATGATGATGATGATGATGACGATGATGACGATAATGATGATAATGATGAATGGGACTTGATCATACGGAGTCACCAATCCTGTTGGCCTGTGACCATGACTGCTAGACCGACGTTCTATTGATGGAACCGGTTCTTATTAATTCCGGTGACCAGCGGCACTGCAGGCTCAAACTGATGGGCCTCCGTAACTGGCAAAGCGAAATTGTAATGCCCGATGTTAAAATGGTGTGAATTTCGAAATCTTGACAGTTAGAAAGTTGGCTTCTGGTATAATCAGTGGGAAGGCGAGAAGTGGCTCGGAGGCCTTCCTCGATAAAGGCCTTGCATGAGCAGTTATGGACACTTGACATTGACACTTGACACTCATGGAACAAGTATGAATATTTTAGTGGCAATCAGAGAGCGGCTTGTGAAAGTGTCGTAGGACTATCGATTGACTTTTACTCTCAAAAATACTGAGATGGTCGCTCCTAATGAACCTCTGATATCAGAAATAAAGCCTGCTTACCCACAAGTCCTGATCACAAGTCCTGATTACAAGTCCTGATTACAAGTCCTGATTACAAGTCCTGATTACAAGTCCTGATTACAAGTCCTGATTGCAAGTTCATCTAAGAGCTTTATTGACGAGGGTGAACAAGTCTTTACAAGCTCATAGACCCCGCTATGCAAGAAGCCTTCTTCATCCAATTGGCAATATTCTCAATACCACAGATGTTGATTATGCATTTTCCCTGCTGATCCCAGATCGGGCCTCTTAGACCCGAACCTGGAACTGTCAAGTACCTCACGTCCTTTTCACAGCTATGTGGGGACACAGAGACGCTGCATCGCCACATAGGTTTTTTTATTCAGCACGTTCCATTTAAGGATGCTTTGGACCAAACATCAACTCAGGCCTTTTGTGACTGGCTAGTCACCTCTGATCCCCGTTACATTATGCACCACCAGGCCCAGACCGCTGAGTTTTGCAATGACCGTTGGATACGAAAAGTGAACAGTAAAGCCAGGACTTTGAGCTTGGCGAGGCCACCCTGTCATTTTTGGACTCCAATGATATCCTTGCTGAGACCAATTTAGAGGTCTTGCATGACGTCAAGCACATTGGGCACTGAACCAGCAGGTGTTCGTCGTTATGGATGAAAGATTTTGAAGTTCTTTGAGGTGATTTTTTGAGGTTCTTTGAGACGATTTCTGGAAGTTTTTGAGGTGATTTTTTGAAGTTTTTTAAGGTGATTTCTTGAAGTTTTTTGAGACGATTTTTTGAAGTTCTTTGAGACATTTTTTTGAAGTTTTTTGAGACGATTTTTTGAAGTTTTTTGAGACGATTTCCTGAAGTTCTTTAAGACGATTTCTTGAAGTTCTTTAAGACGATTTTTTGAAGTTATTTGAGACGATTTCTTGAAGTTCTTTGAGATGAATTTTTGAAGTTCTTTAAGACAATTTCTTGGGGTTCTTTAAGACAATTTCTTGAGGTTTTTTAAGACAATTTCTTGATGGTTTTGAGAACAGGAGGTAATTCTACAGAGATTCTGGAATTAGCAATCATAGAAAAACTTGTCCGTCCAAAACCCAAAACGCTTCTTCCAAACGCTTCTTGTCGCAGGCGAACTTGTCGAATACATACGTTTGACTTCCTCGTCATTCCAAAATTTTCCGAGGTTCCAGCAGCTTCAGTTCGACTATTCATCTATACGTGGCTGTATGCAGTGCGGCCGGGATGGATAAGAGGATGTACATTTGAAGCCCCCGGTACCCCCGGTGCGCGGCCGGAACTCGCATGTTGAACGCATGCAAAACCCGCAGGCTGGGCTGAAATGAGCCCGCAATTCACTGGTGTGCTCTGGTGTGCCCTGTGAATACAGCCATATCTTTTACCACGCCCCAGGCTTTCGTTTTGGCCCATTGTGTTGGGCCTTTTTGTCCAGGGTAAGCCTGGTGCACGGGTGTTTTGCAGCCGCGGCGCACAATTCCGAGGCTGCAATCAGCACAGCGGATCTATTCCGAGGGCACAAAGCACAGCGGATCTATTCCGAGGGCACAAAGCACAGCGGATCTATTCCGAGGGTACAAAGCACATTGTGTGCTGGGACGAGTCTAGGGCTTTCAGCCCAAAGCAGCGGACTGCCCAGCGGACTGCCCAAGGCAAATCTCATCGATGATACAAAGTGCTTATCTTGAGCCAAGATGCGTGTTCTGCAGCCATTTATCCAGCTTGATGAACCGATCCTCATGCCACGCTTCGGACAAGGCCGTTGGGGAAAACTCCGATTTTCAAGATCAGCGGATCAGCCATTCTCCATTTTCTCTCCCGAATTTGCTAAATAAGCCCAGGGAGTTAACTTTTGCAGAAGACCCAAAATTATTGGAAATGACTGCAAATTACGAGAATCACCTGGAAACAAACCCACGAGAGCAGGAGCCAATTTTCATGATAATACATTTCATGGGCATAGAAGATTTGAAATTTGCATCCTGTTTCAAAAGGTGAGACTTCCCAATACTGCAAAATTAATGAGGTTCACTGCACCATAAATGAGGTTTCAAAAGTGAAAGTGTACCTTACTAGCAACTTCCTAGAGCGAACCTAAGTCCTCAGTAACTTGGTCTCCAATCCAGAAGTAAAACTGCATGACTATGCCTTAGTTTCCCCATTTGGAATACCAATTGCAATCAGACAATACGAAGAGCTTCCGGTTCCAGTGAAGCTCGACTTCTGATACCCTACAGCATCACCGCACCAACCGTGTTCAGCACAAATATGCAGTACAGCTAGCACTACAGCTAGCACTACCGCTAGCACTACAGTCAATCGTTCAAATTCAGCGCTGCTGTACTGCTATCCACCAGTGCTCCGGCCATCATTCGAACTCTTGGTCATATCCAGCCTGGCAAGCTTGTGGAGCCGCAGCATGAACCAAAGCCCTGCACTATGCCGGACGCCGAACCCAGAGATGCCCCATGAAATGTACATGCTCCTGGCCCCCTCCAGTCATACACCAGTCCAGGAAAATCAGCAACCTGCATATTTGAACGACATCCGGTCGTTCAAAGCTCATATCGCGGCTAGTGGTCCGCGCGCCCGCGCCCTTCGCGTAAGTCTTTTCCACCGCCCTCGCTTCCGTACTCCCCAATGCAAGCTCCAGTCGTATACTTGAACGCCTCCACAGAAAGGCAGAGCGGCCGCCAGGCGCAGGTGGCCAACATCACCGCCGCAAAGGCCGTCGCAGACATCATCCGCACGTGCTTGGGCCCCAAGGCCATGTTGAAAATGTTATTGGACCCCATGGGCGGAATCACCCTCACCAACGACGGCCACGCCATTCTCCGTGAAATCGACGTGTCCCACCCGGCGGCCAAGTCCATGATCGAGCTAAGTCGAACCCAGGACGAGGAGGTGGGCGACGGCACCACCACCGTGATCATCTTGGCCGGCGAAATCTTGGCCCAGGCGTTCCCCTACATCGAGAAGAACTTGCATCCGGTGGTGATCATCCGGGCGTTGAAGCAGGCGTTGGCCGATGCCTTGGAGATCATCCACTCGGTGTCCACCCCCGTGGACACGTCCAACGACGAGGCCATGATCAAGTTGATTCGTGCCACCATCGGCACCAAGTACATCAACAAGTGGTCGCAGAAAATGTGCGAGTTGGCGTTGAAGGCGGTCAGAACCGTCACCATCGAGAAGGGCGTAGAGAAGGAGATCGACATCAAGAGATATGCCCGCGTGGAGAAGATCCCCGGCGGAGAAGTCACGGACTCCGAGGTTTTGGACGGCATCTTGTTGAACAAGGACGTGACGCACCCCAAGATGAAGCGCAGAATCGTCAATCCTCGCGTGATTTTGTTGGACTGTCCTTTGGAGTACAAGAAGGGTGAGTCGCAGACCAATATCGAGATCACCAAGGAGGACGACTGGAACCGCATCTTGCAGATCGAGGAGGAGCAGGTGCGCTTGTTGTGTGAGCAGCTCTTGGAGTTCAAGCCGGACTTGGTTTTGACCGAGAAGGGCGTGTCCGACTTGGCCCAGCACTACTTGTTGAAGGGAGGGGTTACTGCCTTGAGGAGAGTCAAGAAGTCCGACAACAACCGGATTGCACGTGCCACGGGTGCCACCATCGTCAACCGCATCGAGGACTTGAAGGAGTCCGACGTCGGCACCAAGTGTGGGCTTTTCAAGGTCGAGCTTATCGGAGATGAATACTTCACCTACCTTGTCGAGTGCAAAGATGCCACCGCCTGCACGGTGTTGCTCAGAGGCGCCTCCAAAGACATCTTGAATGAGATCGAGCGCAATTTGCAGGATGCCATGGCCGTGGCCCGAAACGTTATGTTCGAGCCGTCCTTGAGTCCCGGAGGAGGTGCTACGGAAATGGCCGTCAGTGTCAAGTTGTCGGAGAAAGCCAAGTCCATCGAGGGCGTGGCCCAGTGGCCGTACCAGGCCGTGGCCGATGCATTCGAGGTGATCCCAAGGACTTTGATACAGAACTGCGGTGGAAAGCCCATCCGTATTCTCTCGCAGTTGAGAGCCAAGCATGCGGCTGGCGATTACACATTTGGAATCGACGGCGATTTGGGCAAGGTTGTGGACATGAACGATTACGGAATCTGGGAGCCCGAGGTCATCAAGCAGCAGTCCATCAAGACTGCTATTGAGAGCGCCTGTCTCTTGTTAAGAGTCGACGACATCGTCAGTGGAGTGCGCCAGGGCTAGGCGGCCTGACTAACCTGTATTTAATTGATAATAGATCATATACAACATGACTCGGGTGACGGCTTTGAAGAACCATTAGTTCTGTAGCACTGCGTCTACCTGTTGCTGACACCAACAGTCCTCCACGGTGCCGCATCCATCAACCATCGTGTGCGCACGTGCAAAGTCACGTGCCTCTATTTACTTCCGCGCTGCATCAGGAAACCGCACATACCATGTCTCACACAGCAAATCCGTTCCTGGTTACACAGCCATTGCATATCCACCTGGATCTTCATCTGCTGCTCTGGTCCAACAGCTCCTGCATCAACACTCACAGCATCGGCCACCTGCCAGGTCTCATCGGCATCAGCCTCACTAGCATCCAGCATAAACGTTATCATCTCCGCTGGTGAGCTTTTCTAACCAGTGTTCGTGTCCCATTATCGTCAACCCTCACTTTTCACTTGAAGGCTTCACCAATCGGAATCCCTCACCCGGACTCTTTGATTCAAATCACCAGCACATCCACCTTCAACTTTCTCCTGATGTCTCCGACGGTACCGTTCATGGTCAAGACCAAGGTATCGTGGACTGGTGAACAAGAAGGCGACTTGGGGTTTCTTGAAAATGAGACCGTTCGTGTTTTCCACACTGTGGACGATCTCTGGTGGCAGGGCTCTTTGCTTCGTAATGGATCTGAGGGTATCTTTCCCAAGGACTTCGTCGAGATCGTCAGCTCCAACTCCGGGTCCACTCCTAATACTCCCGTGAAGCAGCCTGCTTATTCCCAACGTGGTACTGGCTCGATCCCGCTGTCCGCATCGCCATCTCCGGCAAAGTTCATGTTCCTGGGCAAAACTTCTAACCCTTCAACCCCCAGCAAGCCAGACAGAAACCCCCAGAATTCTTATGGTATGCCAAGCAAGCTGGACCGCTCGTTGCAGAACTTGGGTTACAGAATGCTGCCAAAATCAAAATCCACGCCTGCCATCGATGAGATGAATTTGAGTTACGAAGACGCGGACGCCTCGTTTCTCAGTATGAGGTCGAAGAAGAGCCCCAAGCCGAAGCCGAAGCCCCTGAACAATCTCTATTCTCAGTACGTTTTGGGTCTGGGAATGGTCAAGGCGAACACCACCGAAAACTTGGTGGCAACCAAACGCTTGAGTCAGATGATCTCTCCAAACTCATCTCCGGTCAAAATGAACCTGAGTTTTCCCAAGGTTCCCAAGCAAAAAGGATTCGAGCCAGAAAGAGATGAATTTTATCAAAGCATTTCGCAGAAAAAGCTCGAGCTCGAAATCCAGTTGCAGCAATTGAAAGAATTGGAGCGTTCTCATATGCAGAACCTGAACGAGTCCAGCTTCAGCAGCGAGGATCTCTTGCAGGCTAAAAACCAACAGGAAAGACACGAATCACCCTCCACGGCCTTGACTGATGACGACGACAATGATGCGCCTCCACCGCCTCCAAAGCACAAGCGATACGATGATCTCGAAAGAGAGTTTCGCGCCAGTGATGTCTCTGATCACCACGAGAAAATGAAATCCTCTTTGCAAAGCGATGTCTTAAATCTTTCTGAACTCAGCGCCACGAGTGCCGGCTCTTTCTACCGGCACAAATTCGAACGAAGCGAGGTTTTTGATGACCACGAGTTGCGTACATCCGTCGCGCGTCTAAACATGGACGACGAGGACGACGTGATGAATGCTATCTTCAAAGACAAAAAATCCAAGCATCCCAAAGTCCTCCAGAAATTGTTTAAGAAGAAACCGGAAATGAACTTGATGGAACAACGCCTTGTTCAGGAACCGGACGACTGGCAAACCATCAAGATCGGCCTCAACAGAATGAATACCCTTACTCTGCAAGACAAACAGCTTCGGACAAAGAAAGTGATTCGAAGCGAGGGAAACTTCATCGTGAAGCCATTGGAGTATATCTCTGAGATCAACACCAGCGAGACGTTCGGGCCGGACGCAGTCGATAGCCAGCCCATTCATTTTGATTGTAACAAGGTGGAGAACTTCGTGGCTAAATACGACGTGGACCACGATTTCAACGAATTGATATCTGATATCAGTGTGAAATTCGGTCACTCGCAACCCAACCAAATCAGAGCCATTTTGTTGCACTTGTGCAAATTCCAAATCATTGCTGAAGAGACCGAGCGAATTCTGCAGACCAAGCCAAAGCTAAAAGAGATTTTGGACACTCAGCAAGCCACCATTTTCCAGCTAAATTACATCTTCAAGAAACTTTTGCAGGCATTGCGGATTCCTGCAGAAGTCGTATTGGGTTTCTGGAAGAAGCCTAACGAGTTCTACCACTCGGACCAGTTTTCCGTGAATCATTGTTGGCTCTCGGTTATGATCGATACTGATAATCGCGGAAACGGGTGCTTCAAGTTGATTGACTTGATGTGTTTCAAGAATGGCTCCTTATGCAATGTGAGTGGGCAAAACGAATTCTATTTCTTGACGGATCCGCTTAACCTCGTCTCCACACATTTACCCTCGGTGATTGAATTGCAGCATGTAACTCCACCCATTGATTTGAATGTGTCGTTTCATTTGCCCAGAACATACTCTGGGTTCGAGAAGAACGGGCTCCAGTTCCTCAACTTCAACAATTCCCTCACACGCATGATCGACCTAGAGTTTTTCGAGGCTGATGTTTTACTCCCCCCGTCGACCGAAGTCTTTGTTTTAATCAAAACGTCTCAAACCACCTCCAACGACTTCACTCTATGCCAGGCATATTGGAAGGGACAGCAAAGAATTGCCAAAATCAAGGCCATTTTGCCTGATAAGGAAGACATCGGCGTCTTGCAAATATTTGCCGGCCCAAAGGGTAAACAAACCCACTTTGATAATATCCATGAATTGGCTTGTGTCATCCCCTTATACCATACTGGAAAGAACAAGATGTGCGCATTCGTGCCCAGATTCCCAACAATCCGAGCCCAGAACAACGACCTTTACATCAAACATCCACAGGTGAGCAGTATTCCTTCCAAAAACACTTACAATTTCGAAATCGACGTTCATCCTTCCAGCTTACCTGTAGCAGGTATGGATGCAGGCTTCAAAATTGTCATAGAGTCACCATCAGGTAAATATTCCAAGTTGGTACAGGACAATCCCAACAAGCCGTACGGAACATTCCAGCAGACAATTACTTGCCAAGAAAAGGGCTTGTATCGTGGTTTGGTGATCGGCGATACCGGTGCCTCCTGGTATGTTTTTGCACAATGGGAATCTGTATAAGCATCGAATTGAGAATTGCCGATCTTCTTCTCATTTTCAACATAATTGAAAACCACAGATGTCAATAACCTTTCAGTAAACATCATGAATTGGGTCTAGTATTGTCCTAGCTCATCTTTTCAGGGGTACATGAAACTAAACCGCGAAGGATCATGTATGTTTATGACATCTTGCAAATGGCAACAAATCATGTGGGTTTCAACAACGTCCGGAAATTTCTGCTTGTAATCCACATCTATTCTTTTTTGCAAAATATTTCTGGTCTCATCACGACGTAAACGTCCCGTAATCACTAATTAATCAATGGGAATTAGGCAGAAATGGTACCCTGCGTCAATGAATCCTCTGTGGTACTGCATGTAATGCATTGACTCGGAATCAAGATTCTTTGGTACCTTCGATTGTTCTTGTATATCGCATGAATAGCAATGCTCACTAAAAGACTGCATCACCACGGAATTTCGGCTAGCGGGTGAAGATCTGAATGGTTTCCTAAAGTGTTAGTGTGCAGGTCGCGAGCATTCTATAAGAAATACTTCATCAGGCTGCAACGACAGCATCCTCATAATACCCCAAATTCCATAGCCATACATGAGTGATTACACCAAAGCCAAGAAGGTAGGTGAGGGAACGTATGCCGTTGTGTATGTCGGCAAGCAGGTGAAAACAAACAGACGCATCGCCACCAAAGAAATAAAGACCGGTCTTTTCAAAGATGGACTCGACATGTCCGCCATTCGCGAGGTCAAATACTTGAAAGAGCTCCGACACGACAATATAGTTGAGCTAATTGATGTGTTCATGTCGCCCGATAAAAACTTGAACCTCGTCTTGGAGTTCTTGCCCTGTGACCTCGAAGTTCTCATCAAAGATCAATCCATTGTGTTCAAATCCTCTGATATCAAATCGTGGCTTCTCATGACGCTACGCGGATTGCATCATTGTCACCGTAATTTCATCTTGCATCGTGATTTGAAGCCTAACAATCTTTTGTTGGCCCCTGATGGCCAGCTAAAGATTGCGGATTTTGGTTTAGCTCGTGCTTTCGGCAACGCCAATGAAGATTTCACCCCAAAAGTGGTTACTAGATGGTACCGGGCGCCTGAGCTTCTTTTTGGTGCCAAACATTATACCGGTGCTGTGGATATCTGGGCCGTGGGGATTATTTTTGCGGAATTGATGCTCCGAACCCCGTACCTACCAGGCCAGGACGACATCGATCAATTGGACGTGACCTTCAAAGCCTTGGGCACCCCTACCGAGCAAATATGGCCTAACGTGTCCAGTTTGCCACTGTATAATGCGCTCAGAGTGTATCCCTTGCCATCGAGGCAGGAGTTGCGCAACCGGTTCAGTGCTGCCACTGAAAAAGCATTGGATCTCATGATATCCATGACTCAGCTTGATCCCTCTAGACGGTGTACGACCACTGACGCATTAATGAGTGATTTTTTTGCCGAATCACCGTTGGCAACAAAGCCAATTGACTTGCCATCGAAAAGCCCCGCCGGGGACAAGAAACGGAGAAAGCTAGAGGCTTGATTCGAAAGTCATCAGGCCCATTCGACTGCATTTGCAAGTAGGCGGATGAACAACAAAGTTATGAGTGGTCAGGCGATCTTTGTGCATATATAGAGCCTGCCCTAAGCTCTCTCGCCAGTACCTCGCGGATCAATTCTTGAAAACGCAATCCTGTTCCTGTTGAAGGAAGTCATTGAGAGACGGCTTTATGATCAACACCGTCCGGATAGTCACCTTCACTTTGCGGATATGGCCGCTCTCTGGTGATGTTCAATTAGTATTAAATGAAGACCGGCGAATAAGCGGCGATCGCGGTGATTTTATAGTTTTGAGTTCGCGTGGCTGCAAAACCTGAAACGCCGGGACGCAGAATATATAAAGGGGCGATTCCCCGCATAGATACAAACTTTAAGAATTCTTCATTGTCGTGCATGAGTGTAAAATGGCTCATAGTTTCGGAATTGAATATCTGCCAACGCTAAATTATAGAGAAACTTCAATACAGATGACACCGATAAGGACATGTTTACGAAGTGAGATTTGGATTTGTTAAGTGAAAAGCGGGTGTTCTGTGAGGTCGAGAGCTAATCAGTGACGTCAATGGCATAGTCAGCCTTTTGCCTAATTCGGTGATTATGACAGTTGGCTACTCTTGTGTCGGTGCATTGGAACTACTCATGAATTGAGAAAGTACAAACTACTCATGATGTTGAGTTTGCTTGCCGCTGTATATATCCCGGACATACTCGGCTATGGCAAAAGAGGAGGTGAGGCCTGGGCTTTCTATGCCTAGCAAATTAACAAAGCCACTAAAGCCCGCCTCCTCTGCGATATAAAAATCAGCAAATCCCTTCTTTTCCTTCGCATGCAATTTCGGGCGAATTCCGCTATAAGAGCCCTGGAGCTCTTCGATATTTATCAGGGGAAAGTAAGTGGCGATTGCATCTCTTGCATTTTCAAGGTTGTTTTGGGATACCGAATAGTCCAAGTCATTTGCATTCTCAGTGTCGAGCCACTCCAAATCAGGCCCGAAACGGATGGCACCGCTCAAATCGAACGTCAAGTGCGTGCCCAATCCACTTATGTTGGGCTGTGGACACGGGTAAATAAGCTTGTTAATTTTCCCACCCAAGGACTTTTTCGGCGAATACGAGAAGTAGTTTCCCTTCGCAAAGTGGCTCTGAAAGTGGCGTTCGGACGGTAGGAGCATATTTGCAATTTTGGGTGCATGCAAGCCGGCACAGTTGACGATATTTTCGGCGGTGATGGAAAACTCGCCAGTACCATCTGTGCAGTAGACAAAATACCTGTCATTCCCCGAATCATGCTCTATATTTTCCACCCGAGTATTCAATGCCACAGTACCGCCGGTGTTATCGAACTGTGCATGAAAATACTGAGTCAAGTCATGTGCCGAAATGATACCCGTTGATGGAGAGTGAAGAGCGCCATGTGACGCACGGATATTTGGAATCAAATTGTGTGCCTGATTTGCAGAAAGACGTTCCGTTTCCACCTGCAATTGTGCAGCGTTTGCCTGCAAGCTGTCCAAATACGCCGCCTCCGAATCTGTCTGCGCCACGATCCATTTGCCACACTTTTCATGTGGGACAAGCGATTTTGGCAACTGGTATATCAACTGCTTGCCGCGGATGCAAAGTTTGGCCTTTAGCGAGTTAGGAGGATAATAGAGTCCGGCGTGAATCACCTCTGAATTGCGGCTGGTGGTTTCCATACCAAGCATCTGATGCTTCTCCAAAACCACGACACTATACGCAGGGTTTTTTTGGAGCTCGTGGGCGACGGCAACTCCAACGACACCTCCTCCGATAATTACATGCGAGAAATCCGAGAGGGCCTGGGAGGACAATGCACGGAAGAAGCCGCGAGAAAGCATGATACCGCTTGATATGGAAATATGGACCTAGTGCGCATGTTGGTGTGCACATAGTCATCCAAGGAAGTACTGAACCCGTTAGTAACTAGTGGGGTCGGCGATTGAAGATCCGGCATTTGGCGTACATTTGACGGATTAGTGGACTCAGAGATTTACATTTGGTGATGTGACTTGGTGATGTGACTTGGTGATGTGACTTGGTGAGAAACGGTCAGTTATCAATGGCTTTGATGGTTGGTCATTGATAATGTCGGGATGTAGTATTCAGTGATTGTGTCAGCTCCACTGATTTCATGCTGACTAGACCCATTCATGATGTATTGGGTCGGTGGTAACGCCAAAGTGAACTGCTTATCATTGATGAACTGGTCTACTTTAGGCCGAGAGGCAATAAAGATTCAAATTACTCCAAATGTACATGACTGGATCCGGCTAAACTTCTTCAGGAGTGGAAAACGCATTTGATGATCTTCAGGCGTGAAATACACGAAAAATGTATATTTTGAAGGCATACTGTTCATTTGTCTGGCTAGTCAAGCCGCTCCTTTTTTTTTTCAACAACGGTTGTATAGTGTAGTGGTTATCACTTTCGGTTTTGATCCGAACAACCCCGGTTCGAATCCGGGTACGACCTTTTTTACTTATCAGGAAACAAACGCGCCTGCACACAGCGCACACGTGGCGCGGCCTAGATAAGTCCCAATTAATTACTATTTTCAAGCGCTGCCAGCACAGATTCCATCTCCACCAAGTTCTTTCAGAACAAGCAGCGCAGTATGAAGTTTGGCGACCATTTGAGGAAGTCGCTCATCAAAACCTACAGTTTCTACTACATTGACTACGACAACTTGAAACACCAGTTGAAGAAGACTTTGAAGGACAATGACTACCAGTGGACCAACGAATTCGAGGAGGACTTCTTGAGCAGGTTGGAAGAGGAATTGGACAAAGTCTACCTGTTCACCAAGGTCAAAAATACCGAGGTCAGCCGCCGTATCAAGGACGCAGAGAAGTATGTCTACGAAGTGGTGGATGCTTTGAAAAACCCCTCGGGAAACAAGCCTCTGGAGCTGGATTTCGACGAGTTGGAGGATGAGTTATCCGACATTATCGCCGATGTCCACGATCTTGCCAAATTCACGCGATTGAACTACACTGGGTTCCAGAAGATCTTGAAAAAGCACGACAAAACCACGTCGTTCACATTGAAGCCAATCTTCCAGGTGCGCTTGAACGCCAAGCCTTTCTACAAAGACAACTACGACATTTTGATTGTGAAGTTGTCCAAGTTGTACGACTTGGTCAGAACCAGGGGAAACCCCGTGAAGGGCGACTCTTCTGCGGGCGGAGCTCAGCAGAACTTTGTACGGCAAACGACCAAGTACTGGGTGCACCCAGACAACATCACGGAGTTGAAGTTGATTGTGTTGAAGCACTTGCCTGTCTTGGTGTTCAATGCCGAGAAGGAGTTTGACCAGGAGGACTCGGCTATCACGTCCATTTACTTCGACAACAAGGATATGGACTTGTATTATGGACGGTTGAGAAAAGACGAGGGTGCTGAGGCTATTCGTTTGAGATGGTACGGAGGCATGAAGTCCGACCAGATCTTTGTGGAGAGAAAAACCCACAGAGAGGACTGGACTGGAGAAAAGTCGGTCAAGGCCCGTTTTGTTTTGAAGGAGAACAAGGTGAACTCTTTCTTGAGTGGAGAGTTCACTGCCACCCAGGCTTTTGAGAAGATGAGAAAAGACGGAAAGAAGCTGCCGCAGGAAATCGACAACTTGGAAGCCTTGGCCAAGGAGGTGCAGTACTCGGTGCTCAAACACAAGTTCCGGCCTGTGATGAGATCCTTCTACAACAGAACTGCGTTCCAATTGCCGGGCGATGCACGGGTGCGTATTTCTTTAGATACCGAGTTGTCCATGATCCGTGAGGACAACTTCGACGGCACCGACCGCACGCACGGCAACTGGCGCCGTATGGATATTGGCGTGGACTTCCCATTCTCGCAGTTGCGTGAGAAGGACATTTGTCGGTTCCCATATGCTGTTTTGGAGGTGAAATTGCAGACCCAGATGGGCCAAGAGCCACCTGCATGGGTGCGTGATTTGGTAGCATCTCACTTGGTGGAGGCCGTGCCAAAATACTCCAAATTCATCCATGGTGGCGCCACTTTGTTGACCGACAGAGTCAACTTATTGCCTTTCTGGTACCCTCAAATGGATGTGGACATCCGCAAACCCAAGGTGGAGCAGGAGTACGGTATTCTCAGGCAGCAAAACAAAGCCAAGTCGTCGTCGTCGGGCGGCGAGTTGGACGAGGAGGAGCTCATGCACGAAGAGTACGGCGAGAGGTACTCGTCGGTGCACTTCTCGAACTCCGTGAACCCATTGGAGGAGGACTTGGACGAGAACACGCCATTGTTGCTTCCCTCAAGCTACGGTAACAACGACGGGCCAGCGTCATTGTTGAAGCAGTTGTACGGCAAGTTCTTGCACTACTTCAACGATGACAGAACGTTCACAATCAAGCCAGGAACGAACTTCGACTTGAACACCACGTTCAAAGATCGCTTACCCAGCGGAAAGCAGATCTGTGTGCCCGTGCGCATTGAGCCTAAGGTGTACTTGGCCGCAGAGAGAACGTTTCTCAGCTGGCTCTCGATTGGGATGATTCTTGGCGGAACTGCCACGGTGCTCATCAACTACGGCAGCCACTCGTCATTGGTTGCGTCAGTCGGGTTTTTCATCTCGGCGCTCTTCACCATGTTCTACGCAACATTCAAGTACATCCGCCGGACTTTAGCCATTAGGGAGAGAAAGGCGACGGATTACGCCGACAAGTTCGGACCCAACATGATCTGCGTGTTGATTGCCGCCTCCACGCTCGCGTCTTTCGTGTTTAAATTTTTGGAAAACTAGATTAAAACTGTCAGTGTGATTGTCCATATGCCTCCAAGTGGCAGGAGTTGGGCACTGGCAACCTAGTCAAGTGCTTCATTCACTTGTCTAGTGTGCTGCTTGCTGGCGAATCATGGCCTACTTTTGTATTGCCATTCAATGATGGGCTAGTCAGACCGCAGGCAACGATACAACTCAATAGAAGTGCGTGCATAATAAGAATTGTACACATAGATATGCATAGAAGTCATGTATAGAAGACGTATAGAAGATACGCATGTAAAGCCTTAGCATAGGATAACCCATGCTTATTGCTTATCTGCACACTAAACCCCATTGTCCTGCAATCCGACGAAGCCACGAAATTCAGTTATTCTAAAAGACCGGCTTGATACTCCGCACAAGTCTCAACTTGTTTATACCATGCATGTACTGCATATAGATATGTATATAGTGCATATAGATATATACACACTGCATATAGTCGTACACCGTTCTTCCTGGTCTGTATTTGTGACTGATTTGTGGTGGGAATGAGATAACGACGACTTTATTCGTGCCCGAAATGGGAACCGCATGGTTCGGCTCATCAATATTGATGCTCTGATAATTCTTTCCTGCATACAAGCAACTTACTGTGGTTTTAAGACTTGCAAAGTGCAGCACTCCGAATTCAGCCTCTTTGAGTGACCTTTCTTCTCTTCAATTGACCTTCAATTTCTGCTTGGGATTCGTATTTGCCGATTTTAGCGGTGCACTTTTGCATTTCTTTGGGTACGTACTAAGAGCCTACACTAGTGAGAAAACTAACACGGTCTGCAAATTACGCTAAAAAATCAATAGTAGAACATGATAAATTGATTCTTGTATATAAAATTACGGATTGTGACTAAAATTTTATAGTAGTTCGTTCTATTAAAGAAATAACTCCCTTTTGTCCATGCTAGTAAGGTTATCTCCTACTTGTAATCGACCAAGCTTTTATTATCACTTCTCAGCGTGCAGTGGAGGTATTTCATGAATGCCTCTTATCACAGCAGAGGACCCCAAGATGGCCTCTCGTATCCGTAGCAAATGTGGCTACACGGTGGGTCCGGCCACGTTCGAAGTGCTTCAAGATAATGGTTTCAGGATGTCCATGGTGGCTCTGAAGCAGGTAATGGAGCCAAACTAGCGGACATATTCTTAGAGACCGTGAGCTGCACATCTGTCCGTTTGATGCTGAGTCCAGTGGGGAAATCATCTTTTTTAGACATCATTCCAGTCAAACTCTCGAATGGCGTTAATGCTCATGAGACTGTGATATACAAGACCGAGGAGCTCGATTCTTACGGATTACGTCGCTGCGCTCCAAAGCCCTGTATCATGGATATTCTTTAGTCCACAGGCCACAGAATCTATCGTGGCCCACTTGGCAGCGGAGGATCCCAACAACTCAAGAGTATTTAATCCAAAAGGGCATCGTCACACATGTGACTGCAGCAAAACCTACTGCGCAGTCACTACTTGAAGGTATAACGAATGGAAAGCTTGCGAGTGATTACAAAATGCGGGCGTCTCTCATATTATACTATTATCTGTTAAACATGTATTATTCCACCTTATCCGATCTTTTAATTTCATAGGTTGTTGGATTTGACCATGATCAGGATAATATGCAACTCACTCTATATCAAGTAATGATTCAGTTAATACAGATGATCCAATTAATATATGTATATTCACCATTTTTAATTCTGTATTAACTCTCTGATTCTTGTTGAGTTGTAATACTCGACTCTTTAAGAGGAGTTATATAATTCAGATCATTCGGTAAACTATTTGTTAATCAAACATTTGGCTTTATATTTAGCTCCAAGATATATATAGCCTTTACCTCAAGCTTATTAGATATAGAATTAACACTATTGGACAAACACTGTTTACGCCATGTATGCAGAACACAATACAGTAGGCGCAAGTCAGTGCTTGAAGACGGTTGGGCTTCTGACACATATGAGGTGCACGGGTGTTTGCGCGAAAGTTCCGAGGGTGCACCAAGCCAAAACACCCGTACACCGCGCTACCCCAGGACAAATAGGCCCAGCGCAAGTGGGCTATTTCGACAGCCACGAACCTGATTTTTGGCTGGCGTGCTGCTTGAATTCCGGAGACATGTCTGTGGGGTTTTTGAGCCTCGGAGACTTCTCTGGATGCTAAACTCTGGACCCTCTCTGAGACCACCGAGGGTCTGTACAGACCCGTACATCTCAAGTTATAGAAAACAGAACCACAAAACTGGCATTCACTCGTGTGTGATACTGGATTGTGAGTGGGGCGGTGATTCAAGAGTGGATCTCAGTAGGAAATCCCTAACATGAGCACATTGACAAGCCCAAATCGGATAAGCGTGGAGTTGCTGTGGGTAGGAGAAGAGAAATAGTGTTGAAACTATTACACCAATCAGTTTGCGTCAGCGGTCGCCGCATGTTGAACTCATACATGGCTTCCGCTTTTTGTATAACTTGCCATCCTCGTTCAATGTTGTTTGCTTTCATGCAGTGGTGCAAGAGAGCCTGTAGCGAATCTGTAACGTCCATCAATGGAGTCCTCTCATTCTGTTCTCAATGATCTCATCCACGTTCTCGTCTTCTCTCTGAAACCTCTTACCGATTTTCGATACAAAGGCATTCTTTTTCCGGATCTTGAACCGGGACCCACTGGGCAAGATCTCATAGTCCTTTTTGATGGCATACGCCTCGGTTCCGGGTGGAAGTTCGCCCTCCTGCGGACTCGTGCCGGCCCTCTTTCTCCATCCCGAAGAGCCCGGCTCGAGATTATTTTCTGTTTCACGAGCCCCAATGCCTAAGAATCCCCGGATTCTTTTCAACGTGGTGGAAGCATCTCTCTCAAAAAACCAGCCTTGCGACAACTCGTTCATGGCGTTTTGTTCAAACAACCTCTTCATGTGAAAGTCTTTTTCAAAGAACTGGAAAACCTCTGCGTCGCTGGGGCTGAAGATGAACTTGCCTATTTTGGTGAGCAAGTCAAAAAGGAGAAGCACCGACACTGTAAGAAGTATCACACACCACCACGTGATGTCCTCGCCAAATTCGATGAGCCCGTACCCCACGAAATAGATCTGTCTCTCTTTGGGCCGCTGGAGTGCCATGATCAACACGTTCCACAAGCCGTAACCCAAAATGGAAATCAAACTGGATGTCAATGCTAGCCACTGTATGTTGTGGGTCTCAATGAATTGCGCCTTGATGTTGATCACAATTACCAACGCCCAGAAAACGGCGTTTCCCAAGGGAAAAGTGGAGTTGTCTCTAAGCGCCGTGAATCCCCAGCAGAAAAACGTCATGAATGTCACTCCTGTGCTCTGCAAAGCCGCCAAGAACATCCAGAACAAAAACACCTTGAGGTTGAACGCCTGGTAGAGACGGCCTGCAGAGTAGAGCTCTGGAACAGCAATTAAAGTCGAGGCTTCCAAGTCCTTTTCGAACATCCCAATGCAGAGCACTGGTAACGATGTGAATAGCGTGTTGAACATTGATAAGGACCATGACTCGTACAACGACGAGCCGGAGAAGAGAGTGTATCGCTGGTAAATACACTGCGTGAGGTAAAACAATAACTCCTTGTAGAAGGTCACCAACACAAACTTGGAGGTCCGGATATAGTTGTAGCGGCCATTGACCAAGAGCAACTTGACCAAGAACCGAAATTGGGCAATGGAGTAATCCGCAGAACGTGCAGCCTGGAGGCCCTCTTTGCCTGTGATTCCAACGCCAATGTCTGCGCTCTGGATCATAGCTATGTCGTTGGCTCCGTCACCGATTGCCAAAGTCACTTCTTTTTTCTTGATTTCCCGAATGCAGTTGATCATCTTAGCTTTTTGAGATGGTGATGCACGACAGCACACGGCCGAGTCCACCAAAATGCAGAATTCCACTAAAAGGGCCATAACTGTGGGGTCGTTTTCAATTACTGCCAATGTCCCACCATCAATGACTGCCACACTGTGTGCAGTGTTCCCCTGTTCGATCTCATGAATGCTCGTCTGGATTTTCTGGGTCAATTTTTCCATGCCATCGTCAATGCTCAAGATGACTACCGTGGAGTAATCCTTGATGAGCTGACACGAATAGCCGATATTGATTGCAGTCTCTCTCTTATCGCCAGTAAGCATCCAGATTTTGATGCCTGCTCTGCGCAATTTCACAATCGCTTCGCTGACTCCTTCTTGCAATTTGTCCTCTATAGCCGTAGCACCAAGCAATTGGAAGTCGTTCTCGATCTCGCTGCCAACCTTTTCCACCTGCTCCAAGCGGTTGGAGACAGAAATCTTGGCTGCGTGGTACTGCTCATCCCACTTCTGGTATGTGGCCTCGCTGACCCACTTGAACGAGTACAAAAGCGTCCGTAAGCCCTCCGTGGAAAACGACTCAATGTGCTCCATCGTCTTCTCCATCACAAACTCCTCGTTGATAAGCAATTTGTCCGAGGGAATCAGCTGGCCTGTTATGTGACAACTGTATCTTTTGGCCTGGTGAGAGTGCAAATTAAGCCTTGCGTTTTTAGCAATCTCATTTAGATCCTGGCTCTCCCGCATGATTTGCCCATCTATGGACCCGAGTCTTTGAGCAATTTCAAACGTATCTCTCGTGGAGTGGAAGGATGTTCTGGAATCGAGATCATTGGATAATTTGTTCTGGAGAATCACCTCAGCCTCCATGACTTTTCGATCATGCGAATTGCTGGCAATTTCACGGGCCTTCTGCTTCGCCATCGTGGAGTTCTTGAGCAAGTCTAAAATCACATTGTCGGCACCTTTGCAGAACACAGCGATCCGAGAGTCGGGGAACCTCACCACTATGGACATGCGCTTGCGCACCGACGAGAACTCCACCACATCGAGAATTTCGTAGCTTTCGAATTTGGGAAACGAGTCAAAGCCCTCAGGATATGTTTTTATTGTAACCTGGTTGTTTTGACGGTTGGCAACAACAAAGCCGAGGTCACGTGCGGCCTGAACCAACGCCAATTCATCAGGGGAGGCGGCCTGGTATTGAATGGAAGCATCGCTGGCTAGATTTTCCTCCAGTTTTTCCGTGTCAAGGTTGTCTAAACTCGTGATAGAACGGTTTCGGTATCCTTTCAGGACATCTTCTTTTTTTGGCTGACAAGTGTGACAAAGAGCAATGCTCAAGAGAAAGAAGGTCACTTTCTGAGAGAAGAGAGTCTCGGGATGAGACTGCACATGCTTAAGAAGACTCAAGGAATTTGGGATATCCTGTTCGTTCTCAGGCTGAGACAGTGCCCTCCACTTGGAGTTGGTCTCGATGGACGCCAATTCCATGCTTTCCCGCACGATAGAAGTGGTGCTTTTTGCTCGGGAAACGCCTATTTCGTTGGTTTCCTGCTCAAGATCCACATCGTGAAGCCAGCTTGTCCCACACACACTTAGTTTTCTGAATAACATCTTGTTATCGGTCAAAGTGCCCGTTTTGTCGCTGAAAATGTACGACACCTGGCCCAATTCCTCAAGAATAGTGGCTGTTTTCGCATCTGCTGGCGTATTGGTTTTTGTCTCGTACATGTCGATATCATACTGCAAGAACATGAGTTGCATGACCTTGATGATCTCCATAGTCACATATAGCGATAGCGGAATAAGGGTATTGTACATGATGATAAAGCCCATGAACGTGGCTGCAACCCCCACGTCCTGCTGATACGTATACCACATGGACTCCTTTTTCTCATTGTACAAGAGCCTCTGGGCCATCAACGAGAAGCCCGATAACGACAACACCACAAAGACCATGAAAATGACAATGTAGTTGATGTTCTTCTGGAGTTTGGGCGCCTTAATTCTGGGGTTCCGGACGTTGTTCATGCGAATCTTGGACTCCTCGCCGGTGAAGACCACAAACCCCAAAACACAGGCCGTATTTCGGAGCACACTACCTCTATAAATGATGTTTTCGGACCCCAACGCATGGTCTTTCTTGGAGGAGGAAAAATGGCCCTCAAAGTTATACAAATCGGGGTTTGGGTCTTCGACAGTCACTAGACTGGCAAGGTTCTTGAGACGGGAAACAGAAGATGTTTCTTTGGCTAGCTCAGGATGGACGGCTTTTGTTTTGAGGTTCGTTTCTCCATCTAAAGCCATTGTCTCCACAAATGCTTCGTTTCCAGCCGCAGCCAATAGAATGACATCTGCGGGTATCCACTCATTCTCTTTGATCACCAATATGTCTCCGACCTTGACGTCTTTCCAGCATATAGGGTAGTTCTTCATGTTGTATCGAGAGAGAGCGTCGGGATTGGAAAAGTCCGAAGCGGACGGCGATGGCGATGCCACACTCAACGTGGACTCGTTATTGTGGAATCCCCCCACTGGAATAGTTTCCGTCATGATTGTGGTGATGGAATGTGTGTCAAGGGTGCTCAAGCTGGCGTCTTCTCTAAGCACCCGCGTCTGCTTATTATTCTCCTCCTTATCGTGGCCGTGTCGTTTCCAGTCATCGAAAGCTTCACGAGCCATGGATATCGACATGAAAATCATAAGCGGGACGATGGTGGTGAACTTGCCAGTTGTGGACCACGAAGGCACCATTTGCATAATCGCCACCACCATGAAGTAGCAGTTGGCAATCTTGGAGAACTGGGCCTTGAGCTGCTTCGGGAAAAACGAGTATACTGTGTACTTGGACGATGTGATTGCATTGGAGCAGTACGCATACGTCAGCCTCTCGTCAATGTACCCCTTGAGGGCAGCACTGTAGAAGCGATCATTGAAAATCTGATTGGACCTTTCCGGGGAAATGCACAAGGGGATCACACGACCGTGGTCGGAGTTGCCTAACTCGGAGTTGCCTGTGGCCAAGCGCAGAAGCGTGCGTAGGGACAGGATCCACTTGGCATATACCCTTTCTCGGAGCCGAAGTCGGCGCCGCTGGCCGTGGGCAGAGTCGGAGTGGGCCGAAACATCGCTGTTTTGGGAGTCGACGGTGCTCTGGTCTCCATTGAGGCGCGTGGTGGACCGTGACATACTGAACTGCGAGAAGAGGTAGGGACTCTGGCTGTTTTTGGGGTATTGGGAGTACTGCTCGGGCGCGTCCACGGTGATCCGGGGCATGGGTTCCGGTGATTTGGGTGTGGGGGTTTCTGCCTCGGTATTGATCTGCCCTAATTCCACGGGGGTTTGCCCGTTTTCCACCGGATCTTCAGCGCTGGACGTCTTATCGGCAAATGGATTCATCAGACTCGCCAACGCTTTGTTGAGAAGCTGTGTCCGTAGAGAAAGCCCCCTTTTTCGCCGGCCCTGGGGCGTCGATTGATCTTCCGGTGATAGACTCATGGCACAAGGCTGGGAATTTGAAGGGGTATTTTAGAGCCGCTGGATCTTGGCTAGAGCCCCTTTTACCTGCGTCTAGGTGAGTTTGTGGGCCGTTGGAGGGGGAGCTTCAAATGAGCTTATGTTGGGTGTGATACGGGCTGTGGAGCTCGAAATTTGCCCGTTTTTTCTTTTCTGCAGGGTAATGGTTCGTCTTTATCTCGTCCAGCCGTAATTTGAGGCGTCAGGAAGGCTGGGGGCGAGTTGTGTCTCTGTTGGATGAATACTATTGAATACTGTACTGTTGATTTTAGACTGCGCCCACCAACGTGCAGTGCGCGCGGCTGACGGATTATTCTACGCAAATAAACATGATAAATACCTCGTTTGTCAGGCTTGGAGAGACTATTGTTCCACAGTTCCGAGTTTCTGGCGGTGGAAAATGAACGCCATAAAAGGGAAATCCTGAGTAATCGATACCAAATCAAATTTGGATCGTGATCTAAGATCAAGCCAAATCGAAACAATATCGACTCGAAAGAAGCAAATCAAAATCGAAACAATATCGACTCGAAAGAAGCAAATCAAATCGAAACAATAACGACTCCTGAGAATGCATGGTTAAGCAAATCGAAACAATACTGACAAAAACGTGCTCAGAGTGAATCGCGGAGTCTGCCAGTTGCATTCAAAGAACTGCAAGCAAAATCTGGAGGTCTATCAAAGACGCCAAACTTTCACCGCAGCTGTCGGAAAGGCTTGCTGCCAATTGGCTCGTCCAATCTCATGACTCTTGGCTGGCTCCAAATGACGCATAATGACGACGACAACTCTCGCATCTTTGGTTTAGACTCGACTATGCTCCCAACGTCACTCGGATTTTGCCCATGCAGTAGTCCTTGTACTCTGCCACAAACCCCGCGTTATTGATCTCCAAGGCGCCATCCAACGACGATATCACGTCATTGTTGCCCGCAACTAAAACCATGCCTTTGGGCATTTTGGAAAGATCTGGCATCTGCTCCACCAACTCATCGTCAAATATCAACGATACAAGGTTGCGTGCACACTGACGGCCCATATAGAGAGCCCATCCTGCCGACTTGATTATGGGCTGATTCACAAGATCACCAATGGCAAACATGTGCTTGAGCTGCTTGTCCTCGGTTGTGAGCTGGAGGTACTCGTTGACCTTGATATTGAGCTTTTCGTCAACGAACTGCACCAAGTCCTTGGTCAAGATGTCCACATTGTTTTTGAACGCATTGCACCAGTAATTATAATCTGTCCGCAATTTTTCGCCATTGTAAAATTCCAACTCATTGTCTTCCAGCTCACTCTTGACCCGGTACCCAGTCATGATTTTGACCCCGCTATCTTCTAAGGACTTGCGAACTGCCGCTCTGAAATCGTCGGGAAGCAGCTCTGGGGGGAAAGTCTCGTGTGGATGGATCAAATTGACCTCGATGTTGGGGTACTTGTGCTTGATGTCGCCGGCAATCTCGATTCCCACTGCTCCTGCGCCGATGACTCCAATCAGCTTGCACTGGCTGATGTTGGCATTGAACTCCACCATTTCTTGCATGTAGCTGTCGAAGTTGTGGGCCAATGGCGACGTAGGCCACTGTCTGTTTCTGCCCATGGCAAGCACTCCGTAATTAAACTCGATCTTGCCGCTTTTCTTGGTGTTGTTGTTGAGCACGTACTCGGCGCTCTTGCTCTTCAAGTCAGTGACCCGGCCCTGTACATACGTAATTTCGATATAATCGTTGTTCTTTGGCTTGATCTCGGCGCCCATGGCCTCAAGAACCTTAGGGTCGTCCGAAACCAAATGGTCAAAGGGGAGGTCTTCGAGGTTCTGGAGCGGAATGTACTGGGTCTTCGCAAATTCTTCACTCACAATGGCTCGCGGCATGCCCAAAACATTCAAAAGCCCAGCTTTGGGCTCAATAATTGTCACGGATATCTTCTGCATCATGCCTCTTTGCTTTAGATGATTCTTCAATGCCACCAATGCAGAGAGACCTGCATACGCACCCCCAACGATCAATACGTTGGAGTGGAAAGAGACTGGATTCTTCAGAAGTGGCCCGTCGGACTTGCGATACATCTGCATGTGATTTTGGCTAGGAAGAATTGGATGTTTCAGGCTTTTGGTCTTTTGCTGCCGGTTCGTTTCAACTAGAAATATGCTTCTTTTTTTCACTCGAAATTGCTTCCCGTTTTATGTTCCCTCCCGAGTTGCCCCCGCTTGTGAATATTATCTAATCCATCAAGTTTGATCGGCCCCGTTGGCTTGTGTGCAGTAGCGTGCGAAGAAAAAGCTTGGCAAGCGCGTCTGACAAGGCCGATTCGGCATTGTCTTGTGCACATAGCACCGCAGCACCTAACTTATCAAGGCCGTTCCAAGAAAGGAGAGCTTCCAGAATCGTAGTGGTCCGTTGGCGGCGTAGCCACGCGCTCGTTTTCGGCATGGAAGGTTTCCGTGACAAAACCATCGTAATTGGTCGACTCTTCAGGAACCCTCATGGACTCATCGTCCAGCTGAAAGTTATGCGCTGCATCGTTGAACATACCAAGGACCTCGTTTGTAGTGAGACGGGAGAACAACGTCATAGTGGGCGATTTGACTGTTTGCGTAGTGTTTCCATCTCTTAGCGGAATGGTGAAAGTGTGGTTTTGGTCGCACTCTTGGCTGGACGGCGTGTGTTCGGCTTTGGGCCCCGAGTTGCCGCCGACTTCGGGGCTTTCTCTTTGGACGCTTCTGTTTTCAAAGGGCCTATTCTGGACCGCTCCTTTTCTCTCGTCTCTTTTCGGCGTTTCCTTCTTTTCCTCTCGTCCTGCTAGCTGCCCGAGGAGCTCTGCTAGACACGTTTCCTCTTCCAGCGAGGCATAAAGCAAGTTGAGGTTCACCGCTAGTCTCTCGGGAGCCTTTCCTGGGTTACGGATCACGGTATAATGCTGCCCGTTTTCTTGCACCAACTCGAAGCCAACTTGAGAACCCTTTGGCGGTGTTGCGTCCGGAGTATCTCTGAACACACGGAACTTCGCAGTCGTTTTCTCCTGCGGCAAGTTCTGCTTCAAGACTTCGCCATCCCATGGCTTGGCGGCGACTTTGTTCTCATTTGCGGCTCCAAGCGACGTTAAAACCGCATTATCGTCACTCTTAAATACCTCGTCTATGACGGAGATTGGAGCCTGGTCTCCGTACACGGCCACGCGCTTCCTTGGCCTGCCAGAAGTTGCATCGTGGATCTCGGAATGAACCTCCGATGCATCCGTGCCGGCTGGACGCTTGCCCAAAATCTGTCGGAGCCCAGGGCTTTGTGTTGCCTGCAAGCCATTGTCCAGTCCTGCATGTAGCGCCTCCGTCCGCTTGGAAAACGCCTCAAAAGACCGCCGGAGTCGAGCCATAGGACGGGCATTGCGGCTCAACCCCACTTGGTACACGTCTTTGGCGTCGCTGTAAGAGTGGCGGACCTCCAAAAACCGTGCAAACTCCTCATAGTATAGTGCTAGCTCACAGCCGATCCGCTTTTTGGCCAAGTACACAAAAACATCACGCGGGGCGTCGGAATAAGCCGCGTATTCGAGCCACACTCTGAGGTATCGGGGGTCGTTTTTGTAGTGATCGGCGTCCCGGAAAAAGGACGTGCACCGCTCCAAAACAGTCAAGAGGCCACTTTCCGCATTGGCCCCTTGCGGGTAATGATTGTGGATCCAGTCTATGTACGTCACGTACTCTTGTAGGGGGTCGTCGAGCTCGTCCAGGAGGAGCTTTGCTTCTAGAAGGTCTCTTTGGGCGGCTAGAGAAGTGCGGGTGCGGGCTTCGCCGAGGGCTTTGCCGAGTTTGCTGGCCAGACGGCCGACTGCTAGTGGGATGATGTTTTCTTTGTGCTGCTGTAGGACATCGGCGTCCATCTTTGTTTGGGAAGTGTGTGTGTGGAGGAGTAAGCGGTGGTGTTGAGAGGTGAGTTGAGATGATACGCGGTGGATGTAAATACCACACCTGCATGTCCGCACAAAGTAGGAAAAAGAAAAAAATGATCACGCCCAGGTTCGAACTGGGGACCTTCTGCGTGTGAAGCAGATGTCGTAACCAACTAGACCACGCGACCTTTGATGAAAATGTTAGAAACAGGACTCTGTGCATGCTATTCTTATAGCTATGCTCTTAGAGTCTGTTCTATTACACTCTGTATTAGCCAGTACGTGTATTGTGTTACCTAGGCAGAGCTGAGAAACTCCCTCGCGGGCCACATCCTGTGGGAAACTCAGCTCCTTATATAATATCCCTATTGCGGGATCCTGCACAAATCTTGTTTCAGATCTATACTATGTGCAGGTCATACCTGCCCGCATACCTTGCATCTCGGTACGTCCTTCCTAGATTCGTTTCCTAACAGAAAAATTAAGTAATAGCTAAGACCATACAATCTTTACTTAGGTCACTTTTAGGACTACGCAAACAAGCAAGACAGGCTGCCGCAGCTATTTGAGCCAGCGCACAGAAACAGCCCCCCTCAACCCTGCAGACGGGCCGGAATACCTCCCCTTCTCCAAGGCAACGCATTCTTGGTGTACGGGTCTGCGACGCGCTACTACTTCAACACCTCACTCATTTCCAGCGCTACCTCCGACGACACATGACACACCTTCTGCAGGTACTTCTAGCGGCGGTATCGCTAGCATGGCTCGTTGCTGCAGAGTATACAGAGCTGCTCACGTTGAAGCCGTTGCCTCGCAACAAAGTGTTGGCGTCGTTTGCCTTTGGCTCCATTCTGCCCTCCTTCCCGCTTGAATATGACGCCCCCGAAAGCGACGAGAACGGGGCACGTTCAGGTGGCCAGGTGCGTCACTACGGCCAATTTCCGAAGTCCATTGAGCCCATCATACACTCCACAAACACCCGTCAGTTGCATTTACGTTTCACCCAAGGGTGGTGGGATAGCGACAACTGGGGCAGGTTGCCACAAAATGGCTCGCAGAGCGGAGGCACGGGTGTGGAATTGCTTGCTACGATCGAGGCGCCCGACTTGGCTGCTGCCAAGCAAAGTTGGCGCAAGTTGGCGGAGTCGCTTTCGGGCTTCTTCTGTGCCTCGTTAAACTTCATTGACGACTCAATCACCACGTTTCCCCGCCACGACGTGCACGAGATCGCCGCAGATTACGTGGCCGACTCGCAGGGCAACAACTCGCTTTTCTTGATGCGGGCTGCCCTTCCAGACGAGCCTATTTGCACGGAGAACTTGACTCCGTTTTTGAAGATGCTTCCCACGCGTGGAAAGGCCGGCGTGGCATCGCTCTTGGACGGCCACAAGCTATACGACTCTTTGTGGCATTCCATGAGCATTGATCTTGGGACCGAGTGTGATGAGCAGCTGAAGAGGTGTCATTTGAACTTGGTACAGAATATCCACCATGTTATTGATGTTACACGCTCGTTGAGACGCATCAAAGAGGGCGGCATCCCCAAGCCCACTCCAGGAAACGAGTTGCGCTGTGATCCGTCCAAGAAATATGACCCGTGGGTATGCTTTCCTCTTGCAGACTCGGTGGACGTGGAGTGGGACCTCGAGTCGATTTTCGGGCGGCCCATCAAAGGTGCAGGTTTTGACGGCCCGGATTCCCAGAGCAAGGTCTTTTTCGATGTGCATGACGATTGGTCGGTTCAAATGGAGCACTCGGGGAGAAAGTACGACGTGAAGCCTGAGGAATTATTACACGGCGCCGAAAACTACAATGCCGTGTTCCGCGCAGCCAACTCCTCTATGGTGACCGAGCTTGGCCAACCTCCCATAAAGGTATCTCGCTCGCTTACCGGCTACTCTCAAGACCGAGGTGGGATGCGGATCAAACTCAAGAATCCCGCAAGCGAGCCCATTAGGATTGTCTTTTTCGAGACATTGCCATGGTTCATGCGGGTGTACTTGCACACGCTTCAGGTCTCTGGAACCGGCCAAATCACTTCGCAGTTCTATAAGCCTGCCATAGACAGAATCAGACCAGGTCACTTGGAGTTGGTAATAGAGTTGCCCGCAGGAGGCGAGATGGCCATGACATACCAGTTTGACAAGTCGTTGCTATTATACTCAGAATATCCCCCGGATGCAAACCATGGCTTTGCCATTGCGCCTTCGGTGGTGAAGGTTTTGGACGTGGACGGAAAAACCGTGTATCAGTTGAGGTCCACGAGCTTGTTGTTGACTCTTCCGACGCCGGATTTCTCCATGCCTTATAATGTTATCATTTTGACCTGTACGGTGATGTCTTTGGCTTTCGGCACCATTTTCAATTTGTTGACAAAGAAGGTGGTGACTGAAGAAGAGTTTGAAGAGGCGTCGAAGAATTCGAAGATCGCCAAGTTGAAGGCAAGAATACGGAGTCTAAGAGGAGGAAAAAGAACGGAAGAGAAGTGACGGAGCTCATAGTTGGGAATAATCCATGAATAAATACGTGTTGTGCTTGGGTGTAGGGGGCTGACCTCGAATAACTAGGCATAAGTCGAGAGTCTTTCAACAAGGGTATGGGATAATGGAGGCCACTCAAGACAGCACGATCAAACGGGTGGTTTTGTGAAGTAGTAAAGGTTGAAAACAGTAGTAGCCGTCGAAATTTATTGTTCAGGCAGTAGTAGCCATCGAAATTGAATGTTCAGGCAGCAGCAGTTAACTTTGAAGTGAGTACTTATTAGTCCCGATAAAGTTAAAAAATATATCAGCCTGGTTAGCTCAATCGGTAGAGCATTTGACTCTTAAACATATAAGGTCAATCAAAAGGTTGCGGGTTCGAGCCCCGCATCGGGCTTTCTTTTTTCAAGCGCCAACCAAATTCTTCCCCAAATTTTTCCCCAAATTTTAATCTTCAAGACCAATACGTAAGCTCTCTAAGCCAAAAGCGACTAGTCCCCGGAGAACTGGGCCTCGAGACCTGAATGACGTGATCCGGAGCGAGGTTGTGTAGCCCCGAAGAGCCACGTTTCGAAATAGCAACTAGCAACCGCAACACGAAGCTTCAGCAAAGCATCCCAGCCTCCACCAGTTTTCTTTGTGTTTGGAAATCATATCGATTTTTACCACTTCCTTCCACTTTTGTCAAGTCCATGTTGCACTGCGAACATAATGAAAAGTCTACAGCGAGCTCGGTGCTGCACACGCTTCCACAGGAAACTCACAAGAGGGGAAAATAAACGACTAAAAAACGTAAATATGCCCAAACAAGGTGTAAGCTTAGTCTTTGGCGATGACTCATGTCGCTTAACATTCCGGGCCTAGGCCATAAAGTCAGGTATAATCCAGGCGACTGCATACAAGTGTGTATGCAACGAGCTATAAACACACGAGGCTTATAGGCTCTTGACCAGCCACACGACCAATTCAAAAGTGCTTGGAAAGTAACAGTCTCCTCCAAAGAACCAGCGAGTCAAGTGATACAAGAGTGTAGGCGAACCCGTACATCCGCAGTTGGGCAAGTCCCGAGATAAGTGCAAATCAGGAACTTGCTGAAAAATAGCGTGTGAATGAAAAGAGCGCTCAAATGGCCTTCAATTAATGGGACTAGGTGGGTTAGCTAGGTGCGTTTAGTAGAGAAGCTGTCACCGCCAGGCCTGTTATACCAGGACAGGTAGCCTAAAAATACAGAGTGGCCTAAAGATACAGAGTGGCCTAAAGATACAGAGTGGCCTAAAAATACAGAGTGGCCTAAAAATACAGAGTGGCCTAAAAATACATAGTGGCCAATTAGAATTGCTGAGTGGCCTGGGCAGTTATATGCCAGCCTATCAGATGGGCGCCCTCAATGCACGCCTGTGATGTCTGCTTGGCGACCGGATGTTTTGGTGTTGGCAGCGGAGACTGCACAGGGCACATGCGACCGTGATGCGACGTCAACGCGTGTATGTTCAGCTACTAGGCAATATACGTCATAGAGACGTCAAAGCCAACCTTGATTTTATCGCGGCAAAACCACAGGCCATATAGACAAGCCAAGCACTTCCAATTCCTCAATATTGCGCCCGTGCCCGCACGTTAGTTCCAAGGTCACGTGACGCGCAGGCTGGGTGCGAAGCCTCGCCATTTCTTGTACTCAAGTGGATCCAGTAACATAGATGCGTTTGGTACTTTGTGTATATGGACTGCATTGCAGGATGATACCTCTGGATTGGCGGTGCATGTGGAGGGTGCCAACTATGCAGGAACTGCCCTAGCCCTAGGCTCTGGTCTCACCGAGATGAGTTTTCTCGCGGCTTCGAAGTGGGAGCCCTCGGAACTGGCGGGTCACGTGCGTGCACGTGCAAAGTACGTAGCAACCCACACACCCCCAATATGGTTTTTTCACGGCGATATTGGGCATCTGAAAGTAGGCTCTGACACGCACAACGCTTCAAAGCATCGATTTTTTTTTTGTGGAGGAGGATCAAACGACCTGAGTCAATAGGTCGGAACTGCACACAGACCCCGGAACTCGTCTTTCCGGACCGCGCCCGTTACCCAAACTGGTCAGTACTACTGACAGATGCGCGAGAAATGGTCCGGAGAAGGTGGTCGCTGCTAATCATTGCAAGAAGCTTGTGATAAATTAAACTGGGGGTGGTTGCAAAAAGATTGCAGCACCACAATTTCACACATGGTCTCCCACTGCACTACTCACTGTGGCCCTAAGTGGCTTGACTAACGTTGATCGGACGGGAAACAGTATTTTCCACTTGGTATGGCCGCAACCGAAAGTCAATTTACAAGAACTGTCTAGAGGTGAGTCTAATTGATACAGCCGATTCATGCCCGCACCAGCAGCGGGCCGTCTTGATCCACGGCACAATGCGGCTTGAAGTAGCTGGCTGATTCTGGAATGATCAGAACTCATACTTGCACTCTGGGCTCATAACCTGTAGCCGACCACGTACTCTTTCCCCACGGGACCACCAGCAACGGACTGTCGTGCAAGATTGGTCTGTGGAGTACAAACTAAACCCGTACATCCCGAGATGGCTCATCGAAGCCATTTATAAACCAGAGCTTCCCGTTTCCATAATGAGACTCTTTAGCGACTCCGAGATACACAGTCTCGGAGCTACCGAGTAGCAGAGTAACAGAGTAACAGATATAAATAAGGACAAACCTGAAGCGTTTGGTAGACGTCTGGTATCAGGCAGAAACCGGCGTCCTGCTTGAAAAGTGGAGTGCTGCTTGAAAAGTGGAGTGCTGCTTGAAAAGTGGAGTGCTGCTTGAGAAGTGGAGTGCTGCTTGAAAAATGGAGTGCTGTCAAAGTGGTATCGAAAAGCCCCTTTGGCGCATATATATGAAGACATTTTCTAAATCGGATTTTTCCTCGGATAATTGCTTTCGGAACTTAGAAATCCGATTTACGGTTGCCATTCTGACTGTCTCGGAAGCCCGAGAGTCCGGAACGAGATTATCTTGTCGCTGAATGGGTCTGTATCAGTAGTGAAGGGCTTTACTAGATGGTGAATGGTCGGCTGAGAAGAAGCCTACACATCGCCAGGTCACTACACTATGAGCAAAAGCGTGGTGGAGGAACTCGACGGCGTTGCCTAAGATAAGCTCATCAATAGAAAGAACGCATGCAATTTCATAGCAAGAACAAGAAATATCACAGCGAATAACAATGATATGTAGCATGTAAAGAACAGCCAAAATTAATCATCTTTAGCGTGTAAAATTACCTTCGGTTGCGGCCATACCAAGTGGAAAATACTGTTTCCCGTCCGATCAACGTTAGTCAAGCCACTTAGGGCCACAGTGAGTAATGCAGTGGGAGACCATGTGTGAAATTGTGGTGCTGCAATCTTTTTGCAAAGGCAATGTATACTTGATGTTGCACAATTTATTGAACCGATACAGCTTGTAGTTACGATTAGTGCTTAAAGCCAGCCACGCGCACTTATGCTGTGGCCGTGAATGCATTGCGATTGCTACGTGCAATCAACTCAAAAAGGCTCTTCGTATGGATCCTCCTCGTCGTAATCATCGTCCTTCTCAAACTCATACACAATGGCGCCTCCATACTTGCCCAACTCCGCCTGCGCCTCCATGAACGGCAACTCTACCTGCTCCCGCGCGAGTTTTTGCTTGGAGCTCATAGACAAGTTGAAGGTGGTAAGGCCGTCTAGAACGTCATCCGCGAGCTCCTCCTTTTCCTGCCGGTGCACTTCATAGTGGTGTCTCTCCAGGTCCACAGTGAACGCGTACGTCAAGGACTTCCCGGACTTCTTCTTGTTGGACAAATTGACCTTGAATGTGGCGGCGTTGAGGCCCTTGGGAAAGCGGAACTGCGCAACGGCATGGTCGAGCGCCTCGTGGTCCTCTGCGGGAAGAAGAGGCTCCACCTCAAACGTGCTCTGGGCAATGAACTCGAGGATTCGAAGAGCAGAAGGTCCCGTGGATCCTGCAGACACAGGCACTCCGCCATGGTAGCAGCCAACGAGTGCGTGGTGGGGCAGGAGAAGCGCAGAGATGAACGCCGAAAGCTTCTCCACCGGTACGTAGTTGAGGGAGTCCACCACCACCAACGGCTTCTTGGCGCACGTCACAGAGGAGACAAACGCCCGCACTTCGTCGGCTGTTCGGCCGCGACACTTGTAGAATGCCGTGGCGTAGTGGGGCGCACTCACTGTCTCAAACGAGAGGTAGATCACCGGCGCCGCAGACCTGTGCACATACTCGGAGATGAGGGGGGCGGCGGACTGGGCCAACGAGTCAACGATGAGTGTGAACGGCAGCGGTTCTTTGAGGGCAAGGTGCCTGTTGAGTAGAACAAGCGAAGGGTGTGACGTCATTTGTCATGAACTCGAGTGCACTCGGGTGGATGTATTTGAGTGCGGTTTCGTGGCTGTGAGCGCAATGGATGTATGTTTTTAGGAATTGCAGGAGTTAGTTTCTAGGAATTGCAGGAGTTTGTTTTTAGGAACTGCAGGAGTTCGTTTCTAGGAACTGCAGGAGTTCGTTTCTAGGAACTGCAGGTGTCCGTTCTAGGAAAGCTAAGTGTCCGTTCTAGGAAAGCTAAGTGTCCGTTCTAGGAAAGCTAAGTGTGCAGGCTGGAGGGGCGGTGGTGGGCCCCCGATGGACCCGTACACCACGCACATCTCAGCGAGGCATCGCGGCCTGCACCGGCCGCGTCTGTATACCGGAACACAACCCACGTCGCGCATGCAGTCCCCGCCATCATACGCACTGCGCCAGTGAACAACCTCACCTCCATGGGCAAGCGAACATTGGCGGCGTCCTACACGGCGCCCAAGCATACGCAGGAGTTCGTGCGCGAGACCAAGCCACAGCCTGCAGTCCCAGGCTATGGCGACCAGCAGTACAGGACAAACCTCGATGTGAACAATGTGCAGACGTATAAGGAGCGCATGGCCAATCGCCAAACCACCGAGGACTCGAGCAGAAAGAGGAGGCATTCCGAAGCAGAATCCGACCATTATGCCGCAGAGCAGAAAGGGGAAAGTGCAGAGCAGAAAGGGGAGAGTGCAGAGTCCAGAGACAATGGCGAGGTGGAGCACTCAGAGTCTCGGGACGCAAAAGCCTCTCTTGTGCAGGCTGACGCCCAGCCGCCGGCAATCAAGCTCACCGACGAGTTGCTAGACCAAATTCTCCCCAAAGGGTATGTCAAAGCATCGGTGGCCAGCGAGCCCATGCAGGAGCTTCTATACGTCCCCCCGGCGGCCATTTCCGCCGCCAACGCCGTCAACGAGACGTTGCCTGACTTTGAGGGCATCCCCATGCGCAAAGTGGACGTCAAGCACTTTTCTGCGTTGGTCAACGTCGACATCGACGCCGGGGGCTCTGTGCAGGACGCACGCCGACTACGAGCCATGGCGCTCGTGTTCCGGGCCAAAAATGGCCTGCTGACGGTCCGCAAAAAAGCCATGAAGGCCGCCGTGTCGAGGGCCCCGGAGCTCGGAGCTCTGGCGTTCTTGCCCTGCATTCTCCCCCTCTTCCTCGAGCAGTCGCTCGACGAGACCGACCGTCACGTGCTCACAAAGTTTCTCTTGAGGCTTCTACACCCACTCGGCTCCTCCGTCAAGCCCTACACCCACAAGATCATTTCGGCGGTGTCGCCGCTTCTCATCGACGAGAATATGGCGTTGCGGCTCGAGGCGCGTGACTTGGTGTCGTCCCTCACGCGGGCCGTGGGCCTTGCGTCAATAGTCACGGCGTTGCGGCCCGATTTGGACCATTCCGACGAGTTTATCCGAAACCTCACCTCGCGTGTGTTTGCCATAGTGGCCACCACCTTGGGCATATCGCTGGTGTTGCCGTTTGTCAAGGCCGTGGTCAAGTCGCGGAAGAACTGGCACGCAAGGCATACAGGAATCCGGATCATCCACCACATGTGCATTCTTTTGGGCGGCGGAAATGGCGGCTCCCTATTGCCGTATTTGGAGCAACTAGTGGAGGTGCTTTTGCCCGGGCTAGACGATGACTTGATGCAGGTCCGGATGGCCACGGCCAACACCTATGCACTCTTGGCAGAATCGGTGCGTCCCCACGGAATCGAGGCCTTTGAGCCGATCTTGCAGCCGGTCTGGTCGGGGCTCAAACACTCCCGGGGGCGGTCTTTGGCGGCCTTCCTCCGGTGTCTTGGCCTGACCATCCCGCTCATGCACCACAACCCGGCGTTTGCCGAGTACGCCAACTATTATACGAGGGAATTGGTGCAGATCATGTCACGTGAGTTCCCCAGCCCCGACGACGACATGAAGAAGTCCATTCTCCGCATCTTGGCAAAAACGCCCCTCTCCAGGGCCCTTTTCCCAAAGTACAAGACTCTCATTGTGGGCCCGTTTTTGAAGAGCTTCTGGACGCGCAGGGTCGCCGCAGACTCATCGCAGCTCTACCGGCTAGTGATTGACGCTACTTTTTCGCTAGCCACGAAGCTTGATGTGCCAATGTTCGTGGAAAAGTTGACGCCTTTGGCCAAAGATGCCAACGAAAACCTCCGGCGCATGGCAGCCGACGCAGTCAACCGCATCTTGGTCAATGCGCCGGAATCCGTGGTGGAGCTAGACCCCGCGTTGGACTCATCGCTCGTGGATGCGTTACTCTATGCCTTCCAGGAACAGACGCTCAAAAGCGTCATCTACCTCAAAGCGTTCTCTACAACCGCCCGTGTTTTGGGCACCCGAATGGAACCACACTTGCCGGAAGTGCTCAGCTCGCTTCTATACAGGCTCAAGAGTGCTGATGCTGAAATTCGCCAGCAGTCTGCAGACTTGGTTTCGGCCATTGCCCCCGCAATTCTGCTTTGCCTGCACGGGGACACCACGGTGATGAAGAAGCTTATACTATTTCTCTACGAGCAGCTAGGAGAGGTGTACCCGGAGGTTTTAGGATCGATCATCGGCGCTCTCTATGCCTGCATCAACACCATGGATCGAAGCACCATGTACACTCTTGAAAACCCGTCGGTGAATGTGCTCCTTCCCACATTGACGCCGATTTTGAAGAACAGGCACGAGAAAGTGCAGGAGCAGTGCATCAAATTGGTGGGTCTCATTGCCAGCAGAAACCCGGACACCATCAACGCCAAGGAATGGATGAGAGTGTGTTTCGATTTGTTGGACATGTTGAAGTCGCAAAGGAAGCGTATCCGGGTAGCCGCAAATGCTACTTTTGGCGAGATCGCCAAGACCATTGGCCCCCAAGACGTTTTGGCCATGTTGCTTGACAACCTCAAGGTACAGGAACGACAGCTAAGAGTGTGTACGGCTGTGGCTATTGGAATCGTTGCAGATACGTGTGCTCCGTTTACGGTTCTTCCTGCACTCATGAACGAGTACCAATATCCAGACAAAAACGTGCAGAACGGTGTGCTCAAATCAATGAGCTTTTTATTCGAGTACTTGGACGGCCAGACCATCAAGGACTACATCTTTGCAATCACGCCGTTGTTGGAAAGCGCACTTACCGACCGGGACCAGGTGCACCGGCAAATTGCTGCAGACGCCGTGCTGCACATAGCGCTCAACTCCATCGGCCACGTCCACAACGACCACCCCGCCATTTTCGTGCACTTGCTCAACTTGATTCTCCCGAACATATACGAGCTGTCGCCGCACGTGATCACGCGGATTCTTGCGTCGCTCCACTCGCTCTATTTGGTGCTCGGGCCGGGCATTTTCATGAACTATGTGTGGAGTGGTTTGTTCCAAGCGGCCAGGAAAGTCCGGGCGCCATACTGGAAGGTGTATAACGCTGCTTATATCCACAACTGCGACCAGTTGGTGCCGTACTATCCGAGATTTGATGCTTTGAGAGGCGCCGAGGGTGAGACTGGATACAATGTGGAGGAGCTTGATCTCTGGATCTAACCGCAGGTGACAGGTTCGCCCACCTCAAGCGACAGCTGCTGGTGATCACGAATTTTCCATGTCTACATGGGCATAATCGAACATATAGCCGTCGTCGGAGTACCTCTGGTCGCTGAAATCTAGCACGGTGGTGATGGGCCGAGCGGTTGTCTCGCCGTTGTTCAAGTAATTGCCCGTGACGATTCGCGTGATCTGCCTCGCTTGCAGCTCGAAGATGTCCTGGTCCGTGGGGGAGTTTTTCAAGGCGAAAATGTTGGCATTGGAGGACCGAGAGGAGCTGCTCACGTGGCCGGGGTAGCAATTGGACACCCAGCCGCTGCCGACGCGAGCCCACGGCACGTTGTTAAGCCAGGCCGAGACCTTTTCCGCAAGCGGCATGTTCTTGGCCTCGCGAGGGCGGAGGTCGAGAAACTGGGCCCGTCTTGTTTGATTCGGCACGGAAGCCTTGGGCAAGAACTCTACGAAGTTTTTCCCGCTGTGTTCTGAAGCCACCTCTGCATCTCTGGCGGCCAGAACCTTGAGGTCCGGCTGCAGAATCAGGTGACGGAGGTGCATGGCCGGGTCAGCGACAAACGGTCTCATAGAGAAAGAGAGGGGACGTGAAACGGTGGAGAAGGTTTGACCGCTTAGACGTGATGCCGAGAAGAGTGACAGATACTTTTGTGAGGGCGCAAAGCAAGTGCACCATTGATGCCGTGGGACTGCACACAGGCGTCATGCAGCCGGAGTGCTCTATGGCGAGAAGGCGGGTTTGGCGATACACCCGAGGATCAACAGCGGCAAATGCCTTGTTTGGGCGGTCCGGTGCTGCATATCAAGCGGCTTGTTCGGGCTGCCCGGCCTGCATAGTGCGGCTGCTTCGGACACTAGCGAATTTGCTCTGCAAGATCAGAGACAAACAAGCAGTGCAAGCTCATACGATGTTGGCACGTGGCAAAGGCTGCACGGCGGTCGTTGTTTGTCACTACAAAGTGGCCACAAGCAACAGCTCATGTTGTGTGGCGGCGGCATTTGGAAGTGTGGGGATGTGTCAGGTAAGTGCTGGACTGTATCAGGTAAGTGCTGGACTGTATCAGGTAAGTGCTGGACTGCATCCAGTGAGGACTCCTGGTGGTGACATAAGCCAACCAAGTTCTAAGAGCTAAATCTTGGTTTTCGACCTTATTCTGAACAATCAGGTTTCCGGAAAGGCAGAGCCTGTTTCCACGAAGTGAGAAAATAAGCATTCAGCGGCTCATCAGGATTTTTGCATCGAGTGCCGGCGTCGATTATGAACACTCCATCTCCAGCTTACTTGCTCTACGAGTCATCCAATGAGAAGCGTATTCGCCATTTCTTGGAATACAAAGATGCCGTTTAGCTGTTGAAGTCAGTGATTTTGGTGAATCAGCCGCAGAGGTAAAGGCGCCGGTGAAAGTAACAAGCAAAAGCGGCGTATTATACAAACTATGCGATAATCTACCTTCAATATGACTCAATTCTCCATCTGACCGTTTCCTGATTTTTGCAGGCCAAACGAGAACCAAGAGTGCATTTGTAGAAGTCACCAGTTTAGCCTCTTTCCTGCTTATCTTACCAGGAAGTGTAGCGAGACGGCTGGATGCAGGCCAAACCAAGTGGTTTTCGATAATATCCAAATGATCCAAACCAAGTGATCCAAACCAAGTGATCCAAACCAAGTGATCCAAACCAAGTGATCCAAACCAAGTGATCCACACGTACGTGTAGGTAGCAGTCCTTCACACTTGCACACCTGGATTGAAAGGGACGTTAGTCTGGTTCTGTGCAGTACTGATATTTCCAATAGCTACAGTACAATCCATCTCGAGACTGTGTATATATTGGAGGTAGCCCAGTAGCTTGGATTATCGGGTCGATAAAAGAATCAGCGCCAATGGTCAGCGGTACCTTCATACCATCATAGACTGCATATAAACCACAAGACCATCAAACAGCTGTGCAGAGTGAAAAAGTTCCTTGTGATTTTACATATTATCAGACTGAACGACGGCACTTTGAGCTGCAATTCTGTACGCTTTTTCGTACGCTTATTCTGTATCGAAACAATGTAGTGATGCACTGCGTCATGAGCCAGATAGACGTGTATATAAGACGCGATCTCACCTCGTTTATGCCGGGCTCCATGTCTAAGCTCTTTCATTATGTGTTTTGTCGGTCTCATTATTGGGATCGTCATATCAGTCATCAGTCCTGTCAGTCAAATCAGTCATCAGTCAAATCAGTCACTATTATCTGATGTATCCAGGTGCTAATGTACAGATTATGTGCAGAAAGGTTATTTGCAGTCACTGCGAAAGTAGTCTATAGTAGTCTACAAGTGGTTTATAAGTGGTTTATAAGTGGTTTAAGTGGTTTATAAGTGGTTTAAGTGGTTTATAAGTGGTTTATAAGTGGTTTATAAGTGGTTTATAAGTGGTCTAAGTGGTCTAAGTAGTCTAAGTAGTCTAAGTAGTCTAAGTAGTCTAAGTAGTCTAAGTAGTCTAAGTAGTCTAAGTAGTCTATAGTCTATAAAGCAGAATCACTGGAATGCTTCTTTTCATAATGCTTCTTTTATATTAAGCATCTCTACATCAACATCTAAGCGCATCGATTGTTGGCCGAATAGAATTGTGGGGCCAGATACTCATAGACTGGACAGACATGGCGCTGTGGGCCGTTTTGCAAGCGAAAACACGCAATCAAGTCTTGAGAAGCAGAACCGGGCGAACAATCTACCACAGTCTTTAAAAAATAAGAGGCCTGCCAAGCGGCTCAACACAAGATCACAGTTTCGCAAGCAAACCGGGCATTTAGAACTTTCACGTGATCCGCCGTGGGCCACCAAAGTTGAAGTTTGTAGGTCCAGAACATCAGCCAGAAAGCTCTCGTAATGATGGAAGCACCACCCATGCACCTATCACCGCTATAGACTGTATTATCTCGGCACATGTGAAGCAGGACCACAGAATATAGCCATTGCTAGCCTAGCTCACCTTTAACTGCTGCTGCATCCAGCACTCTTCCATGCAGTGTCACTGTTCTAGTGCTGCAGCATACCGAATCCGGTACAATCTTTGACCTCTTATATCTGCATTCACAAAGTGTATTGTGTATTAATAGCTACTACTTGAGGATACCATATGATAGACAACCGTCTACATACACTTGTACTATACTACTATACTATACTATACTACTATAATATACTATACTACTATAATATACTACTATACTATACTACTATACTATACTATACTACTATACTATACTATACTACTATAATATACTATACTACTATAATATACTACTATACTATACTACTATACTATACTACTATACTATACTACTATACTATACTTATAGTATACTATACTTGTACTTGACTGTACTACTTCTACTTCTACTTGTACATATACTTGTACTTATACTTATACTTCTACTTCTACTTCTACTTCTACTTCTATTATAGTTATAGTTATACTATACTATACTTATACTTGTACTATACTTTACTATACTATACTACTATACTATACTTCTAATTCTACTATACTTAGATTTACTTACACTATACTCATACTTGTACTTATACTATACTTACACTATACTATACTATTCTATAGTTTTACTCATACTTGTACTATACTTATATATACTTATACTATACTTGTACTTATATATACTTACACTATACTTACACTATACTATACCTATACTATACTAATACTTGACTTGTACTTCTACTTCTACTTCTACTTGTACTATACTTTACTATACTATACTATACTTATAGTATAGTATACTTGTACTTGTACTATACTTATATTGATACTTATATTAATACTTGTACTTGTACTATACTTATATTGATACTTATATTAATACTTGTACTTATACTATACTCATACTTATACTATACTTATACTCTACTTATACTATACTTCTAACTTCTACTGTGTGATTGGCTGGCGATGGACCGGCAGGAAGCTAAAAATCCTGGAGCGATCCCCACTTTCTAAAAGGGCATTGAGTTTCCAATATATCCGGATGCAAGTATTTTATGCCTGGTACTGATGTGTACCAATCTACACTCAAAGATATCCCAACAATATCCCGAAAAGGGCATACAAGCGGAGTCATTTTGCTCTGGTCTTCACTGCTCTTTCCCCACAATTATTGGAGACAATAATGTGCGCTTCATATCGCTGGCATTTGAGTGTCTTGTTGATCCCACCAGATGTCCAGCCCTTTCCACACCATGCAATATGCCTTTAGCCCAAAGGAGGAATGCTTCAGACAAGCTGGTAATGCGCCGAGCCAGTGAGCTGCTGATTGAGCCGAGCCAGTAGCTGCTGATTGAGCCACGTTTCAATCCGGCGACATAGAATGAAGTTTGACAAGGAATGCTGTTTATAGAGGAAGGAGAATGTTCGAGTTGTGGCAATGCAGTAGCTGAGAAGCTATTGCTGAGCTATGCTGGGCGGAAAGGCTAGGAGCTTAGAAGGTGCTTCTAACTTTGTATCGAAAGGCCTTTCTCCAATACATACTCCTCATTCCATCCGTCAACTAGCACATAAAATATAAAGTACTCGTCTCGCGCTAGTGGTCGTTGAGGTCTGTATCTGTCGGAATACATGTTTAAACCCGAAGGGCCAAACACGGTTAGGCCAAGTTCTCAGCCAAAAGATTAAGCCACCCAGTATACTAAGAAGGTGATACTTGTGAGTGTGTTCGCTGAAGCATCCCATTAGATGGCTTGCTACTCTCCGTCCTCAGCTGTGTTGTGTTACGGATGGGAATTTCTCCTACTATAAGACTTGTCACCATTTCTGGGAATTTCTCCTACTGTAAGTCTTATCACCTTTCCTGGGAATTTCTCCTACTATAAGTCTTGTCACCTTTCCTGGGAATTTCTCCTACTATAATTCTTGTCACCTTTTCTGGGAATTTCTCCTACTGTAAGTCTTATCACCTTTCCTGATGGGCTTGTTCTCTCCGAATACGAGATCAGAAGGTACTATCATGAGACCTTGGAAGAAACTCAATTGTGTGCACAAGAAAGCTTGACACGCAGCCAAGAAATCATTTCTCAGAGTATAAATGACCTAGAGAATTGCAAGAGCTTTTTCTAAATAATGGATCACTGTGACTACTCTTTGGACTAGGTCCTATTTATAATGACCAGTTATTTCTGGAGGGTAGGTAATATTGAACTGACCCAAACTCGTCATGATATACTTCCAAAATAGAGAAATATCTGTAATAGAACCATTGAAAGCTATGTTGAAGCAGGATTTGGATGAAAGGAAACTTACATGAACTCGATGGATCTCAGTGTTTGAGTCCTATTATGTAATATTTTATACACAATAAGATCTATTTCTGGAAGAATTGAAACTGAAGTGATTCTACTTAACATACTTCGGAGTGTATAGAATAAGTGGGGAAGTCCGTTAAGTGGAAAGGGTGGAGGGACTCCTAATCATAAGTTGAAGATACTTGATGAGTATAATGAAAAGACTGAGCTCTACATCAACAAAGGGCAACTTAAGAGGCTCTATTGACTCTGATTCGGCCCATTCATATCACGTTTCACACGTGCAGCTGTCGGAGATCCACTTCCTGGACTCCCAGGAAACTCTGGGGCCTATATACAGTACCGCCGTTTAGGTCGAAATGCTGCTGTTGTTCTCGCCTGCCGCGTATTGCCCGTGAGCGACACGCCCCAGGGTAGTAGCAGCCATTAGGCCCAGCTGAAAGATCACCGGATGTACGGGTGTGCGAGTTCCGGTATCGACCCCCGGATCTCCAAACTGTGGTGTCCAGCACGGCTGCCACAGATGGCTTTGAGACTCAGAAAAGTGGGGGCGATATCTCCGGAATTTTGGCAGACAGCCAGCAAATTTCCGAGCGCCTAACTGCCAAAATGGCACGCTTGCGTTGGGCCTTTTTGTCCTGGGGTAGCCTGGTGCACGGGTGTTTGCGCGCCATTTCCGAGGGCTCTCCGCACTTACGACCACCGACCGACCATACCGACCATACCGACCATACTTGCCCAACCGACCATACTTGACCAACCGACCATACCGACCATACTTGGCCACCCGACCCTTCCTGAACTCAATGTTACACCACCACTACCATTGACTTAGCTAGGCGTAGCTCTGATCCTTCTCCACGTGGAGATGTACGGGTTTTGATACTCTGCCCGAATTCAAAGTAAACCGACTCGACGGATCCCGTCAAAAGCCTCTCGATCTTTTGCGTCTGTTGGCGCCAGGCATGTCTCTGTGTATGGCCAGACTGGCCCATGGTCGAGTTCGAGTCCTAGGATGACATCTAATTCTCTTCATGTTCTTGGAAAGTCTCGGTTCATTTGCAGTAATCACCACAAGATTCATGGCCTGGATATATCATGATATCGATAAAGATAGCTGATTTAATGTACCATTCGCAGTTGTATAATGCTATACTCAGACATGCATCTTTGAGACAAGCATATGGCTACTGCAGGATCAACCAGATAACTATACCGCAGTACCGAAGTAGCGCCAAGGCAACGGCCAAGGCAACGGCCAAGGTCACGGCCAAGGTCACGGCCAAGGTAATCGGCGCCAAATGATCGAGGGGCAAACTACCACCAGTCCTAGTACCACCAGTCCTAGTACCACCAGTCCTAGTACCACCAGTCCTAGTACCACCAGTCCTAGTACCACCAGTCCTAGTACCACCAGTCCTATACCACCAGTCCTATACCACCAGTCCTATACCGAGGTGAAAACGGCGAAATGATCCGCCGAGAAGACCATCTTCAGAAGCGCTCAACCCAATTAATGAGGTATAACCAGCCACAGATCGTACCATCATACGTCCACTGACCACTATAGGTTCCGACCGAGTGGTTAACTGCTCCAGCCCCACGGCCTGGCCCCACGGCCGATGCCGCCACGGCGTGTTTGAGTAGTACAGGCGGCACTTTGTCGCCACAGGTAGACAAAAGACTGATGACCTTAGCATTGGTGTTGAGAGCTATACTTAGAATATATTTGAAATAATTTCAAACTCAGTACTGGATGGAACTAAAGAACTGCTTTGAATACTTCTCTCATAGAATACAGGAACAATGAGCACAGGACAAGAAACAACGTAACAAATATCTATAGATTCGATCACCACTTCTAGATCAAACATGATTTATTGAACGCCAATAAATGCTCTATATTTAGAGGTCATTATCTCTAGAATCACCTATTTCTTCCTTTCCCTCTTCTCTATTCTACATCCCTTTTCTCCTTCTTTCATTGAGTATACTTTATTTCTTATTAAATCTTCAGATAAAGCTTTGGCCATGTAGTTTCAATTCTTTTGGTACTACCAATTGTTCTAGCGCTTGCGTTAAACATATATTGTTAATTCCTGAGTGTGAAGCTGATCAAATATCGCTGTATCAACATAGCTTATGTACTCTGGGAGTGCCTATACCAGAACAAATGGCAAGGTTTTCTTCACTTTTAACTAAAAAATAATCACAGTCGCCGGCTTCGCTACCATTACTAATAGTTTCTTTTAGAATAAGAAAGATAGCAAACAACTTTAGCTATATATGTTTTAGAACCTTGATAAGCATAAAATTAGGTGTTGGAGTTATTAGTGATTCTAACCTAATTTATCTTAAAGGTTATTGTTCAATGCCTAATTTAATACATTCTTTAGATGCTAATAGTTTAAATTATAATAGAGATTTTACCTCAAAGTTGTTAGGTTAGCTAGATATCATTAGAATAGATATAATAAATAGAATCGTTATCAAAGTAAAAATGATCAAGTTAACCGTGGTTTTTATCGATTTTTATATCCCAAATAGATAATCTTCCTTATAATTTAATTTTTTATATCACAATTTAAGCTACTCCGAAAAGAAATACCTAAAGGTGAATAGTAGGTTCACCAAGAGAGAAAATAGTACAACAAATAAACTACATCTCCCAATGTAGTAAGTTTGTGGTGTTGATCTCATAGTCGAGTATAATTGGTTGGACTCAAATGAGGCAGAATTATTTCGAAGTCTTTGAAGGTGAAGTGATCACATTTGAGCAAGGTTTTTAAGGTTGAGTCACATTTCACAAGAGATGTCCTTTTCATCGTCTCCTTGCACCCAATTGATTGGTCCGAAGCAGAAAGAGAACTTTTGTAAGACCATTTGATTCCTTGAGCAAGTATATAAAACGTACTGCAAGATTTGATACACAAGTGCTGCGAAGCCTCTTTTCTTGCCGTAAATTGAGACATAGTTGGAGACGAATCTAGCGGAGAAGTCTTTGACAAGAATGGCAATTGGTGTCGATGCTAATATGCCAGGACGCTTCACATCGATACCATCAAACAGGCACTGGGAGCTGTTTGCAAAGTTACCAGCTAGAGGGTTCTCGCCGTTGCTCCAGATGAGTCTCTCCATTGTATCAAGTTGGAAGGGTTGCTTTGGAAGTTGGGTCACCATTGGGGACGATTTCCACAGATACGCCAGAAAGAAAGACGAAAATCCAGATCCACAATAATAACTTCAGATCCACAATATAACCAAATTGCTTTCAGAATCCACAATATAACCAAATTGCTTTCAGAATCCATAATATAACCAAATTGCTTTCAGAATCCAACATTGCCCAAGACCAAGACTCCGATTCCCTTTATGCCAGAGAGACCAAACACCTCCAAACACTTGTTCCTATTTTTGCAGCCGCCTATTTTTGCAGCCGCCTATTTTTGCAGCCGCCTATTTTTGCAGCCGCCTATTTTTGCAGCCGTCCACGTGCAGCAGCATGCAGTGATTCATGTGATGACCCAAAGAATAGAAACATCAGCATAAGTAAGAACACCCATTAAAGATGTAAAGATTAGCTTCTGTATAGTGAGGGAACGCTGGTCTGTGGGAAAGTTCATCAGGGACTAAGCCATAGTCGAGGTCCACAGTGAAGATCGACGACGATTTCACTGACGTTTAGATTGAGCCAATGGAACTTCTGTCCAAGTTTCTGTTTCCAAGAAGGGAGACATGGACCAAAGTCTTAAGTGTAGGAAAAATATCGGCAAGAGCAGTTATCGATTCCGAAGTCAATTCGTTCAAGTCAAAATGTATTCTCTTCAAACTTGGAAAAGTCAAAATGCATTCTCTTCAAACTTGGAAAAGTCAAAATGCATTCTCTTCAAACTTGGAAATTTGGAAGCATTTTTCCCAACTTGGAAATGACCTCAGGAAAAAGCTGTAAGGAAATATCAAAGAATGTCAAGGTTGGGATTTTGGACAAACCTCTCAATAGCTGAGCAACTTCTTCAACATTTGAGAAGTGGAGTTCAAAGAAAAGAATATCAACTTTTTCTCTGTGAATGCTTTGATGAAAGGCTGAAGTTGCCCTTTGCTGAGGTTGTATGCTATGTCGATACCCACGCACTTGGAGTCCGGTCTGCTGATCCAGTCAGCTAGGAGCTCGCCTTTCAGATGTTGATACGGTGCTCCCAAGCGGCAAGTGGAGATTGTCAAAGCTTAAGAAGACTCAAAAATTCATCTGATAATTTGCACCCATGACCAATTCCTCTATTCCATTTCTGCGTTGATCTCACATTTCTGCGTTTATCTCGCATTTCTGCGTTGATCTATACGAGTTGGCTGTGACGTGCTTCGCCTTTGCTGACTTATGTCTAGCTTGCGCACGGTGTGGTTGCTCAAATTCACATAAATATCTCCATCCAACTCGTCATCCGCTCATACTTTTCCATTTGTTGTGGACGAGCCCTGGTACAAGATGCTTGAGCATTTCTGTAGTCATAGTCACATTATCAAGTCACAGTGTGATTGGAGTGATTGTCTCCTCAAAGTGAATGGCACTCAAAGTAGACGGACATTAAATGCTTCTCCAAACCTTGACCCGGGCCATCCAGCTATATAGACAAACGCCTAGCCAGCAGCACGTGACTCTGGGAACTCCAGACTAGTATATTCCACGATTCACAGCGTCAAAAGAGATGCTTCCTGCACACACACACGCGGCAACTACTCCACATTCGCAACACCATCACCGCTACTCCACATTAGCACACCGCTACTCCACACTAGCACACCGCTACTCCACACTAGCACACCGCTACTCCACACTAGCACACCGCCACTCCACACTAGCACACCGTCACCGCTACTCCGTCTCAAGCAGTGGCCTCGACGCTTCCAACACTAATCACCGCCCATACCGCATTCGCAAACCGTAAGCCCCCAACCCACTGCGAGCTAGTCTCAAGCCGCCTCCATGGGAGTCCATTCGCTATGGGATATCGTCGGCCCAGCAGCCAAGCCAGTAAAGCTAGAGGCGCTCTCGCGCAAAAAGTTGGCGGTGGATGCGCTGATCTGGATCTACCAGTTCCTCAAGGCCGTCAGAGACAAGGAAGGCAATGCCATGGGCCAAAGCCACATTGTGGGGTTCTTCCGGCGCCTATGCAAAATGTTGTACTTTGGAATCCTCCCGTTGTTCGTGTTCGACGGCGGGGCGCCTGCATTGAAGCGCCTGGTGATCCAGAAGCGCCGGGAGAGGCGCCAGGGCAACCTGGAGAATGTTACCACGACTGCACAGAAGCTCTTGTTGATGCACATGAACAAAGAAAGAACCCCGCCAAAGCGGACTCGTCCGCCGAAGGATCGGCCCACGCCCGCTGCCGGCCCCGCTGTTTACTTCGAGGACCTCCCCAGCCACGTTCCCGACGCCCACGACGCGCCACGCCCACCCGAGGCGCTTTTTCGCCGCAAGGACGAGTACCACCTTCCCGAAATCAAGCAGTTCCGCGTCAAGCGCAACGACGAGCGCATTCTCCCGCCCGAGGAACTCGACCATTATGCCGACGACGACGACTTCGATGTTGTGGACGGCATTCCCATCGACTCCGTGGACCCCCTGTCGCCCGAGTTCTCCGAGCTCCCTATGGCCACGCAGTACATGATCCTCAACCATCTCCGGCTCCGGTCCCGTTTGCGCATGGGCTACTCCAAGGACCACTTGGTGGGGCTCTTTCCGAACCTGAAGGACTTCTCCAAGTTCCAGATCCAGCAGGTGCAGAAGCGTAATTTCTACACGCAGAGGTTGATGAATGTCAGTGGCATGGCCGAGGACCTGAGCAACGTTTCGAAGAGAATTGCCGGCGACAAGGACCGCCAGTACATGTTGGTCAAGAACGAGGGGGGGTGGACGCTCTCCTTGGGCGGCGACACCGTGGACTTGGACGAGGAGGATGACCAGACGCTTTTCACAAACGATTCTGCCCAGCGCCCGGGGGAGTCCCCGTCGCTCAAACCTGAAAACACTGACTCCGACCTGGACGTGTTCGAGGACGTGCCGCTTGAGCGAGACTCCGACGACGAGAAGAACCGCGCGTTGATCGAGTCCATATACGAGAGGTACTCTGAGCTGCCCAACCCAGTTCAAGGCGGCAATACGTTCTCGGCGTTCAGCGAGAGTGAGTTGAAAGACGCCGTGGAGCAGTCCAAAAAGGAGTACTTTTCTGAAAAAAAGGAGGAGGAGAAGACCTATGATATGCAGAATTCACTCTTATTTTCGGCGGACTATGGTGACGCAGAGAGTGGTGCCCAGACCGAGAAAGAGGAAGGGAGCAGGGCTCAGTCCCAGAATGAAGAAAAAGAGAGCGGGGCCCCGCTGCTGGAAGCCCAACACGAGGAGACCGGCGAAACGAAGAAAGAGACTCCGAGCTGGTTTAACGGGTCCCAAATTTATGACCACGGTTCCATTGGCGTCTACAGCGAGGAAAGTCCTCGGAAGCAGTTGAATGACGACGAGAAGGCTGGTCTCATCTCGTGGGCAGAGGCCAAGGACTACTACAAGGAAGCAGCGAACTCTGACGCCCCGGAGTGGATTGAGATTGATGAGGAGGAGGACTCAGGAGACAATAGAGCGACCGAAGTGGTTGATTTATCGGACGACTCCGGACTCAACAATGAGGCAAACGATACAGACGGAGGGGAGGGAGCTCGAGAAAATCCCGATACAGAACGACTTGCGGCCAGTGAAGCAGAGGAGGCTGGAGTGACGAAAGGGAAAGCGACTGGAGTTAAAAAAGCGACAGCAGAAGGGATAGAGAATCCGGAACCGACGGAGGCCTCAGATTCACGGCAACGGAGAGCAGCGGACCTGCAAGGGTGCCGGGCTCGCAACCCCGGGTTGCAACATTCTTCCACCAAACACACGAAACGCAAGATGAGCTACTCGCATGAACGTCGCCAAACTCAGGACAATCAGGAGATAGCAAGACAGGTTGCAGACAAAGATGCTAACTCCGAAGGTGACAAAGCCGGCAAGCAGAATCCGCAAGAAGAAGCGAGCGAGTCCGAGTTAGAAGTGGCTGCAAGAAGGTCTGGTGCTCAGAGGACAGGGGAGTCTGAAACCAAAAAGGCCGAAGAGGCGGAACAGCAAGCGGCTGGGAAAAGCAATACCGCCCCTGCCATTATCGACTACGATTTTTCCGAGGACGAGGAAAACGATCTTCGCCAACAGCTCCACGAGGAAGAGGACGAGTACGACGACTTTTCTCGGCGCATACAGGTGGAGAACTTGGCGATTCACAGCAAAGTCAGCTCCGAGCAGCTCCTCCAAGAACAACTCCAAAAAGCACGGCGGGATGCGGACGAGGTGACTCAGACCATGATCAACGATGTGCAAGAACTCTTACGGCGCTTTGGTATTCCATACATCACGGCGCCCATGGAAGCCGAGGCCCAGTGTGCCAAATTATACCAATTGGGCTTGGTGGACGGGATAATTACGGATGACAGCGATTGCTTCCTCTTTGGCGGCAGCAGGGTCTACAAGAACATGTTCAACCAGAAACAGTATGTGGAGTGCTACATACAGGAAGACATCAAACACAAGATTGGGCTCTCGCAGGAGAAACTCATCGACTTGGCGCTCCTTTTGGGCAGTGACTACACAGAGGGGGTCAAGGGCATCGGGCCTGTTTTGGCAATGGAGATCTTGGCGGAGTTCGGCGACTTGGAGACGTTCAAGAGTTGGTTTTTGGAGCGTAAAGCCGAGCTTTCGGTCGGCAGTACTGCTCCCAGCACGTGCACGAAGCTCGAGAAGACCCTTATGGGCCGCATCAAGAGCGGGAAGTTGTTTCTAGCCGACGACTTCCCCAGCGAGACGGTGCGTACTGCATACAGGCGGCCGGAGGTGGACTCCGACACCAGCAAGTTCAAATGGGGAATGCCGCTGCTCGACCAGATCCGCAGCTTTCTCATGTACAACGTGGGGTGGCCCCAGGGACGGGTGGACGAGGTCATGGTGCCGTTGGTCAGAAACATGAACAGAGCAAGGACGGAGGGGGTGCAGTCCACAGTGGGCGAATTCTTCCCACAGGAGTACATCCTGTACCGGAAAGACATTGGCATGGGGAAGCGGATGAAGCTCGCGGCGGAACGCATGAGACAATAAGCCCAAGGCCGCATTTGCATAGGCGAGAGGCTTCTTTGCGGGATTGGATCCATTCTGCAGGATTCCTTGGCTGCACTTGCGTAAGCGGGTATGCTTCAGCGTACTTGCAGACGCGTCGCCGCATACCGCATACCGTGCACGCCCACTTGCTGTCCGTCGGGCCAACGTCTCTGGCGCATTTTACGAATTCCGAAAGCAACGGTGGCGGCGGTGGATTGTCTGGTGGATTGCTTGGACGTGTCCAACGAGCGCGGCTGAAGCGGGTGTTTTTTGGACTACGGGTACTTCTCAGAGAGTCGGACGCCGTGAGGCGTCTGAAACGCCTAAGGGAAAGATGAAACTTGTTCTGGCTCCGGTAACAACAAATGCCGCATCTGATACGCGGCTACCCCTAGAACGCCAAGGCCGAAGGCTCGAACAACACCATGGGCAGGCGGATGCATGTGGAAATGTTTATGCATGGCGAGCCCCTGCTGCTTGCAGCGTCTAAACGTCGCCTGCGCCATGCACAGCGGTAACTGATACACCGGAGATCACGCGTAGCCGGTCACGCGCGATCACCACGTGACCGAGAGTCACGTGACACCCTGGTCACGTGGCGTGACACGTGCGCGCCACTACAGCGCGATCTCAACCTTGCCGCCTTTACAGCCCAACACCATGGCTGATCCTTTGGCTCGAATCACCTCCATCTTGGAGTCCGCTAAGGAAATGACAATCGAGGCTGCCGTGTCTGCATCCACGCGCCTCTCTGAAACACCTTTGTCCAAGCGCCCTCAAGAGATCTCGACGCTCCTTAACTCTAGAAACGACCGAGAGGTCCTCAACGGCATGAAGTGCGTCATGGCACTCGTATCTCGTGGCGACGACGTGATGCCGTATTTTGCCGATGTGGTCAAAAACGTCACGCTGAACAGCGCCAGGGTCAAGGCCTTGGTGATGGTGTACATCGAGAAGTTTGCGGAAATGGAGCCGGACACGGCGCTTCTATCCATTAACTCGATTCAGAAGTCGCTTGCAGACAAGAAGTCGGTGCTGCGGGCCGCAAGCATCCGCACGTTGGGCGGGATTCGCATTCCAGAGATTGCTTCTTTGTTGGTGCTCAGCATCAAAAGAACGCTTTCGGACCGCCTGCCTACAGTGCGTGCAGCCACCGCATTGGCCATTGGCTCGGCGTTTTTCATAGACGGAATTGACCAGATGCAGCTTTTGGCGCATCTTTCGGTGCTTCTTTCCGATGATTTGGCCGAGGTAGTGGGCGCTGCGGTCAAGGTGTTTGTACGGTTGAAGACACAAGTCCTTCGTCTTCTGAGCAAGAAAGCGTGGGCCCCAATTCACAGCAACTTCCGTCGCTACACGCGCATCTTGCTCGATTTGGACCCCTGGGCCCAGACCTTGATGATAGACCTATTGGTGGAATACAGCAAGAAGTTCCTTCCTCGCCCAAAAGTTGTGAGTGAAGGCTTTACGATGGAACAGCCCGAGCTGTTTGAAGAGTTTCCCGAGGAGTACGTCCTCGAAATGGATCTGGACCTCGCTCTTTTCGTCAATGCATTGCGGCCTTTGTCTTTTTCCTGCTACAAGGCAGTGCTTCTATCTGCAGTCAAGGCAATCATTGCTGTGGCTTCTCCGCTGCACTTGGCCGAGTTTGGACTCTCCAAAGTCCTTGCTCAGATAGCTTTGGACCGCAAAAATGCCCCGGAGCAGTTCATGGCCTTGCAGTTGGTGGTCTCCATCTCGTCGTGTGCTCCGAAAGTCTTCCAAGGCTTGCACAAAAAGTTCTTCATACATGCGGGCGATGATATCGCTATTGCCGGCTGCAAATTCCTGGTTCTCCTGGCGCTTTTTTCGGATGATAACGCCCGCGAGATAATCAAAGAGCTCCAATACAATGCCTACAGCCCGCACAGAGGCATTGCACGCCAAGCCGTCAGGGCCATTGGCGTGTGCTGCCAAAAGTCGGAGTCTTGGTCTGACAAGCTTCTCACGTGGTGCACCCATGAGATCACACGTCCATCTGCTTCTTTTATCACCAGCGATCTCCTCACCGTGATACGCTACTTGTTGCAGCAAAAAATGGCCTCGGACAGTGACGACACGAAAACCGTCCGTGCCATCTACAAGCTTTCCAAAGTGCTTCGAGAACCACAGGTGCATCTCGACGAAGCAGCCTCGGCCAGTATAATCTGGTTGATTAGTGAGTTCACTGAGGTTGCCAAAAATGTGGTGGGCCCCGACGTGGTCCGAGAATTCCTCAGGGATTACGCCAACGAGCCGGAAAAAGTCCGCTACGAGATTCTTCTCTTGGCTGCAAAAACATACCTGTATGAAAGTCAAAAGGAGTCCAGCGAGCCGGACGTGAAGTCACGGTGTGAGGAAATGCTTCGTCACGTGATGCACCTCGCGCGCTATGACCCGTGCACGTTTACGAGGGACAAGGTGCGCATGCTCGAGGAGCTTTTCCGCGACTCGTCAAACGCCCAACTTGCCGCACTAATGATGCAGGTACCCAAATGCCGCTCTGAATTTCGCAGACATGGGCACCTACGCCCTGCCGCTCTATGCAGGTACATGGAACCACAGGCATGGGCGCTGGACCAATTACAGCTTCCCCCGAAATCCATACGCAATGACAAGCCGCTGCCGCAGCTGCATGTCACCAGTATTGAATCTTCAGCAGGCTTTGGCGGCCGCTTTAATGGCCCGGGGATGTCGAAGTCTACTTTCAGTACACCGCAGACTCGTACACAAGGCAACCAGTTGCAGAGTCTTGACGAATTTTTCGGCAACGAAAGCGAAAGCGAAACTGACAGTGAAAGCGAGGAGAGCGACGACTTAGACTCACCCGAAGTTTCCAGTCAAGACGAAACAGAAGAAAGCGAAGATGAGAGCGAAGATGACATTTCCGATGACGAGTCTTTATGAAGATGAAACGTTGGATGGGGTGATAAAGTCCATTTGCTCTATTGACTTATTTTTGATGCAGCGATGTTGCGATCATGGTGTGTACATCAAACACACATCGAGAAAAAGCGTGTTCTGGGCTAAGCCCAATTTCTGTGCCACAGATAAGTTACCGCGATCTAGACGGATGGACGGAGAACCAGAGGGCAGATTTGGAGCGGACGCATAGCGCCCAAATATAAACATGCATGATTAGGGGCGTCATGCACATCGCTTAACCTTCGTGTGCGTTTACATTTTGCAGCTTGCACTTTGCAAACTTATTCGTTCTACTTGAAAAAGCTTCCACTCGTGCTACAGACTCTGGAGTATAAATACCCTACAATAGTCCGGGTTTTTGAAAGGTTCATTCTCAAAACACATCAATGCAGTTTTATTCGTTACATGGATTGATCTTAGCATTGCTTTTATGGATCGCTCCATCTGCTGCCACCCTCGGAATTTTTGACTGGTCAGACTGTATTACCAATTGGAAATGGGAGTCTGGTCATCACAAGAAGCCGGAGTCTGGTAATCACAAGAAGCCGGCAACCACCACCAAGGGAGGTTCCTCTGCTACTGCCAATTGTGCTGTTCCTTCCATCGTGGTCGCTGAAAAGAAGAAAAGAGATGACGACAATGACGTTATTAGCCTCGACAAGAGATTTGCCGGATCATACTATCCTAAAGCTGCTTTGGGTGTCTCCAAGGTCACTAAGAAGGAAGATGGCCTCTACGAGGTTGTCTGCAACTTCAAGGCTGCCAACTCCGACTACTTGAAGGCCACCGTTCCAAATGATAAAGTCAAAAAATTGAGTTTTGTCAACACTGGATGCGGCTCCGACTTCCACTTGATCAAAGATTCCCATTGTCAAGTTTCTTACTGGTCTGAGTGGAGCACTTCCATTATTGTGAAGCCAGAACAGTCCAACGGAAAGTGCTGTTTGCCATCCGGCTTGTCTCTTGATATTGAGTTTCAAATCGATTCCACTGCCTACATGCAGGCCTGGTCTGCAGTTTACCAAAAGAGTTTCTCGTGGACTTGTGATTCCGCTTCAAGCTCCAGTTCTTTCTCTGCCGTTGACAGTTGGAATTCTTACTTTTCTTTCTCGACCTCCAAGAGAGACTCCTCTCTTTCGCCAGAAAACTTGCTCAACAAGGGAGAAACTCAGCAAAAGAAGAGATTCTTATCGTTCTACAGCTGTTACGATCAATTCTCGCACTATGCTTGCACCAAGCCAACTTTCGACAAATTTTGCTGGGACTGTTCTTGTGAAACTTCTAGCTCCTCTAGCACCAGCAAAACTTCTACAAAGACTTCATGCTCCACGCTGAGCACCAAGACAGGCAGTTCAAGTTCATCTTCGAGTGTTCCACCAGCACCAGGAACCA
>NKYX01000047.1:0-33235 GCA_002370475.1 Metschnikowia drakensbergensis | reverse complement strand
GACCGGAAATGACTTCAGAAGTGGAATGAAACCAGGACCGGAAATGACTTCAGAAGTGGAATGAAACCAGGACCGGAAATGACTTCAGAGGTGGAATGAATCCAGGACGGAAATGACTTCAGAACTGTAATGAATCCAGGACCGAGAAACAAGTTGACATTTGGAATATAAATCAGAATTAGGGCTCACTGATGTCTGCACCAAGAAAGAGTGGTGTTTGGCACGCATTTGGTCCAGGTATAATTTGCCAGACATACCAAAACGGTGGCACAGTAAAAGGCAACATGCAAGCTAGCATAGATCACCGCAAAACATAGGTACCAAGGCACCAGTATTGAAAGGGCGACGAGAAAGGTGGTGAGAAGCAGCAACAGCACCAGGTAAGCAACTAAAACAATAATGCTTAAATGTTCATCACTGAATAGGTAATGATGCGGTTTCAAAAGCAAGGAGATGGTAGCACAACTTGCGCCAGTACTTAACCCTAGAGCGGGTCTCTGCGTTGGCCCGTGGCGTCGATGTTGTATTCTGCACTTGTGGAGTAATTCTGCCACATTTGCGACAATACCTCGGAATCCTTGTTCTTATTGATTATTTCATTGAGTGTCAAATTAACGTCATGCACGGATTCATTAAGCGATTTCTGCTGTTAGTACTGAGTACCCTCTTCACTCTCTTTACATACCATATTGTTGATAACCCTGGAGAGGAGCGCCACCTGCACTTGCTCGTGAGGATTGTCCATGTACACCTGTGACATATCGACGAATGAGTTAAACAGAAGTATCACTAGGAAGAATCAGTCCTTCTGTGTGGAGTATGCGGCCATCAAGGGTTGTTTAGATCTCCTGCCTTGACCGCGCAGGTGTATGCAGGTCAGGCGCGAGCGCACCATGGATGTCGCTTTTCGAGCTGCGATCCGCTCCTTATATACCCTGACCCTCGGATTTGCAGCCACTTTGCATAATCCTCATTTCTCACGCCACAAAACCAAAAAGCTATATAAACCCCTCGCCCCCCTTAAAAAAATTCTTCTCAAATGCGTCTTTTATCCCAACTTGCTCGAATGCAGTTTTTCGGAAGCTGTCGTGTAACTACTACCGAGAGGGTTGAAGCGTGTTACTAATGGCGATTTTGAGGACTATTAAAAGCTTTACTAGTGACAATCCGGTGTATTAAAAGCTTTACTAGTGACAATCCGGTGTATTAAAAGCTTTACTAGTGACAATCCGGTGTATTAAAAGCTTTACTAGTGACAATCCAGTGTATTAAAAGCTTTACTAGTGACAATCCGGTGTATTAAAAGCTTTACCAGTGACTATTTGCCAGTCCAGTAAGAGGCTTGCCAGTGGCAATTAAGCCCAGTTGCATGACTTCCCTGAGTGACATCTGTCAGTTCTTTTTTTCTCGGTTCCAGAGGCAGAGATCGGGACAGCCATCAACTAGGCCTGAAGGGTACAAACACTCGATTGGCCAAGAGAAGGCACAAAGTGCAGAAACTGCTTGACAGAAATAAAGCAATCACTAGCGTTGATTCTTTCAGGTCGAATCCGTTCAGTTATTTTATTGAAGATATCCCACCCGTGGGAGCACACGAAAGCTCCTGGTTGAGGCATTTCGGGACTCAACACACCGTTCAGCCCGGAAACGCAAAGTCGTTCATAAGACTATCGACATCCTTCCATAAAGATTCATTGTTCATGTCGAATAGACTGGAGAAATCCATTTCCTTCTTGTACAGTTCGAAGCCTTTCTTAGCCAGCATGGAGGACGAGGTTTTTGACAATGATTGAATCGTTGGCGACTCCTCGGTTCGGATATTAGGTGAGGACGTGTCACTATTAAGGACTTTGAAAATGGACCCTCTATTGGAAGCAGTGATGGGCTGCGGGTCCAAGGGAATGGTACGGATAATACGCCTGGCCTTGGACTCTGCATCTTGAACGCCCGAAAGGGTTCGCTTTTTGCGGCGCGTGGAACTGCTCCCGGAGCTTCCCGGCGTGGTCTTCACAGAGGCTGGCTTTTGTGAAGGCTCTTCCTCGGAAGAAGCAATAGCCTCGTCTGCGGAATCTTCATCCAGATATTCGTCCTTATTACCTGAATCGGTCTTGATGTTCAATTTAGCCATTCCAACCTGGTCTCTCATAAGAGACAAACAGTCAAAAAAAACCGAGGCCATCATCCGAGACCGAATCTTAAGTACGAACCCCGTCATATTCTTCTCATCGAGGGTCCGGAAAAGCTGCCACATGTTGCGCATGATACCGCTGGCCCGGTATGCAATGTCATGCTTAAGCACGGAAGCTTTGGCCACAAGGCGAATAGCCAGAGTATAGATTTCCTTGGATGCGTGCATGTCGATGACTGATTTGAGTGGAGAGTTGGCCAACTTCACTATGAAACACGAGGCTTGCCAAATGTTCAAGATTTGCACGACCGGCAAGTACTTGACGAAATCCTTGCATTTGGCTTCACACATTTGCACGTGTTCTATAAGTGACACTGATGCATTGAAGAGACGTACGAGACCCTTGGAGAGCTCAAAAGCAGGAATATGCGCTGCATCCAAAAAATAGCACGTCAAAAGATGTATGCGGGCAACAATAGAGTGGAACTTCCTATACCCATCGTCGTGTGCAGATTGCGACAGATGCTTGATCTCAAGATCAGCGAGTTGATTGATCAATACCTTGAGAAGCGCCACGCGGTCATTGGTATCAACCACTCCTGTGTGAGACGTTGATCCCATGTTAAGCGTTTTTGCAACCTGGTCCTCGAAATGGGCAAGTTCCATTATGTGTCGGGTCTCCATCAGAATGTTGCAGTGCTGCGCAGAAAGAAAGTCAAACTGTACAAATGCAGGGAATCCGAATGCAGTGGCGATGTTCTGCAGCACGATGTTGCAGAGAATCCAAGTTCGCGTCTGTTCCTGTGCCATGGCTGTTTGCGGAGTCTTCTGCTTATCAAGTGACCCGCCCGAAGAATGGAGCCCAATACGAATGGCCTGGAATAGCGCCACACCAATGGTGTTCCACGAAGAGTCTGCGCTAAGAGATGAGGTAAGGGGGGGCCAAAGCGTGTAAAGAAGAAAAGCCTGTACAGAGTACACGGAGCATGCATTCATAATGGGTTCATCTTCTTCTGTGGGGTTGTACCGAGTGATCGGGGATATGGTGATTTCGGCAAGAATGTTCTTTATATGCGGAGTCAAGCTCAAGAGAAGCTGTTTGCTCTCGTCAATGCGTCGGAGAGCTACGAACATGATCACCCAGAAAAGGGCGGGACAGAGCCGATGAACGCGCTCGGGGCCTTTTGAAATGTCTATGACGGGAAGCATAGGGTGATAATGCTGCATATACTCCATGTACAAGTCTCGGATGAGTGCAGAATTGAGAACTATATCGCCGAGAGACTTGTCTTCGCAATATAGTTCTATTGGAGTTTCGAATGAAGAAGGAGGCTTACCCAAGGTGAAATCATTTTTGGGTGTTTCAGCGGGATCGGCAGAATTTGGATTGTGGCTAGAAATGCCCTCCGATGCCATTGCATTCCGACCACTTACGCCATACGATTCTCTTTGAGCCTGCTCTAGCTCCAAAAATTTCTGAGGGGTGAGCAGCCGCTCATAGGGAGGAGTTTCGACTCTTATGGGAGAGGGGGCGTATAAAGCAGAATTGACATGGAGGTATTCGCCTCCTGCAGGATGCACGAATGTGTCCTTGAGTTTCTTGAGCTCCCGCTCGATCAGCGCCAACCGCTGCCGTTTGTCAGTTCGTTTGAACTCTCGTTCAGTTATGCACTGGATGTTTTTTTTCATGCACCGGGTGCATGGAAGTGGCTGCCGTTCTCTGGCGTCGCATTTAGACTTCTGCTGCCTGCACCCAGTACACGCAAGACGCCTGGGTTTGGAGCTATAGTCTTCGGGCGTCGCCAGAAGCTCCTTGGACAGGTCCTTATCTTGAATGTCTCCGGTATCCTGCTTGATATCGTCTTCCATTGATCGATCTAGCTGCTGAAGATCATGTGAGAGATTGGCTATGTGCGCCAAACGGTCTAGCGACGATTTTTCCATCAGCAGCTGTTGTACAGTGAATGGGCTTGTTAGATTGTGAAGACGGATTGCCCGATGAGTTCGTCGTGCACGATTGGCGGTGGCAGAATGACCTGTTGTTATGACTGTTTTTTTGAGATGGGCTTCGCGCTTCTGTGCATGGTGCGTGCTGTGGAGCTGCAGCGCCAAAAGATGTGTTTTGAGATGAGATCCACGCATCTGTTAGTGCTGGTTAGCCATGCTTTCATCGTTTTGGAACACGCCGGTGGATGCTAAAATCCTATTTTTGTCTGTGTTTCTCCGAAGAGCTAGTTTTGGACTCACCAACCAAATCTTAGCGTTGTTTTTGGAGTCTGTGGGCATCTCCAAACCTCGCATAGGCACCTTCATGTCGCTCACTTTAGTGGGCGATGCGTTGATGTCACTCTTTCTCACGTGGTTTTCGGATGCCATTGGCCGACGCTTGGTGATGATCGTCGGCTGCATTTTGATGATGGCCGCCGGGGCCATGTTCACATATTTCCTGGGGTTTTGGGTGCTTTTGACTGCAGCCATAGTGGGGGTGATCTCCACGCTGGGCGATGAAACAGGGCCATTTAAAACCGTGGAAGAAGCCTGCCTCTCTCGCTTGACTGCCCCTCTGCAGAGGTCTCATGTGTTTGCAATTTACGGCTTTTTAGGCACCTTGGGTTCTGCATGTGGCGCACAGATATGTGGATTTTTGGTGCAATTCTGGAGGGACCAGGGCTGGGGCTTGGAGGACTGCTACAGGGGCGCTTTCATTGTCTACTCTGCCATTGCTGCAGTGAAATTGTGCTTAGCCTTGTGTCTCTCACGTAAGTGTGAGCTTGGCGGCGAGGACGTGTCCGAGGAAACTGAGACAGAAGCTTTGATCTCAGAAACAAGCGAGCTGGAACAACCCAGCGCCGAAAGCATCAATTCTGAAGCAGGTGTCGGCTCTCTTGGGGTGTCTCTGCAACTGAGAAAACACCTTCTCCGCCTTGTGCCCATTTTCATGCTCGACTCCTTTGGGTACGGCTTTATGCCTCCTGCATGGATCGTGTACTACTTCCAGAACAAGTACCTTGTTTCTCCGTCCACGCTCGGAACGTTGTTTTTCAGTACCAACATCGTGGATCTGATATCATCGGTGGTGTCTGCATACACGTTTTCGATGTTTGGCCCCGTGAAGGCCATCTTGGTGGCGCAATTGCCGAGCGCCGTCTTTTTCGGATCGATTCCAATGGCGCCGTCTTATCTCGTGGCTGCAACGTTGTATTTTCTTTTCTGCGCCTGTGCAACTATGGACGTTGTGCCACGGCAAATCTTGCTTACGACGATCATTCCAAAACAGGACTTGATCAAGGTTTTGGGAGTTGTAAACATCGCCAAGACGTTTGCAAGGTGTATTGGGCCAATTTTTACTGGCATCTTGGCTCAAGAAAACGCTCTTTTCATGGGATTTTACGTGAATTCCGTTTGTTTGTTTGCTGCAGACACGATACTTGGTTGGAGTTTTGGGCATATGGATCTGGAGATCTTGGAGCTTCATGGAGGCTAGCTGCCTGTTGAATGCAGGAGTCAAGGTGAATCATCGTGGCCATTGAAGAGCTGAGGCCTTGGCACTGCATGGTGACTTTAAGGAAACCGGCAGAGTGATGTCACCTTCTTTGGTGTGATGCTTCATTACATTAACAATTGTGGTTTGTTCATGAATCTAAAAGGATGAGATTTAAGATTATTTGTGGAATTATTCGGATATTTGTAGAATTGTTCCATGAATTATTGATTGATTATTTGATTAAATATTATTCATGATTGATTGATTGAAATGTGCTCATGATAATTTAATTGAGAGATATGTTGAGCAACTCTGGACAGCGTTGATGCTTTTCCAGGTTACATCTTCATGCACTCATGGGTCTTTGCCGACAGGAGCTCTTCATGCTGAGGTCAGTGTTACCTGTTCTAGCATTGATTCAACAACCATCATTTGAGTGTCCGTGTGATCTGTTTCCGATGATTAATGATGTAGAAACACGACAATACCTTTCTGCCCAACGCCCTAACTAGCATTATAGATTTGTATGAGCAGAAACGTCCTATTAGTGTGCCAATAAAATGCAATGGTTTTCGGCCTCTTGTTGCTCCTTAAACAGCCTGCAAGATGAGTTCTTGGAGAGTCCTTAGAATCTGTAGTTCAGCAATAAAAGCAATAAGCTGACATCTTAAAAAAGGTAGTGCCACACCTTCAAATAAAGAGGAAGCGCCTTGAAAGCCTCTCTCTCCTCGGAAAGCTCTTGTTGAAGCTGGTCAAAGTCGGTCTCGCCGCGGCCGGTGTCGAGGTCCATGGAGTCCAATGGCACAATAGTATTGAGCTTGCGGGCATAGATCTTGTGGCCCACAAAGAACACAAGCACGATCACAGCACCCAAGTAATTCTCGAAGAAGACAGCGGCGTTGGGGCTCTGTCCCAAGGGGAAAAGCGAGACCCAGAATTGCAATCCCAACAAGGCGATGAGACACGCGGTGGCGTAGTACAGCCCCCACACGCCCGTGATAGACACGTAGGGCAACTCGCGGAGCAGTCTGTTCTGGCGGTGCATGGCGGCCCGGAAGCGGATGTGGGCAATTGTGCACGAGGCCCAGGTGAAGAGCGTGGAGAGCGCAGAAAGAGCCACCAACCATGCAAAGACGTCCTTTTGCTTTGGCGAAGCAGCCACAAATGCCAAGAGCCCAACAATGGCGCTCACAAGGATCCCCACCAAAGGCCGGCCCCGGCGGTCCACGTAGCTAAAGGCAGCAGGCGCCAAGCCCTGCTCGGACAAGGAGAGAATGGTACGGGAGAAGCCGTATACCGCCGAGTTACCAATGGAAAGCAAAGCCACGAGCACAACCACATTAAAAATGGAGGGGAGAGCACGGATGCCACCGGAGGTGATGGCCACCACAAACGGAGAAGCAAAAGCATTAGACGAGGCTGTCAAGGCAGGGTTCTCGGCCGACACCAAGAACGCAATTAACGTCAAAGTCAACAAGTAAAACACCACAATCCGGTAAAACACCATTTTGATGGCATGCGGCAAGGCGATACGAGGGTTGGCTTTGGACTCGGCCGCCGTCAAACTCACCAACTCCGTGCCCGCCAACGAGTATGTGGCCGAGATCAAAACCGAAACAACACCCTTGAAGCCATTCGTGAATGGCCCAGGAGTGTGCCAGTTCTTTGCACCGATGAAGCCAGCTTTGCCGCCACCGCAGATAAGCACCACGGCCAAGATATCAAACCCAACGATACCCAAAAGCTTGATCACGGACGCTGAGAGCTCGAAGTACTCGAAGCCGGCAGTGCCGAAGAGATTAAGCGCAATGATCAACACGTAAAACACCGCCACCCATACCACGGACGGGATGTTGGATTGCCAGAAGTCGATGGAAAGCGAGGCCGCCACCAACTCCAAGGGCAACACCACGACCCAGAAAATGGCGTAGTTCCATCCGACGGCGAACCCAAAAGACGGGTCGATGAAACGCGTGGCATACGTGGCAAACGCACCCGAAACGGGGAACGTTGCGGAGAGCTCCAGGAGCGCCTGCATGACGCAGTAAAGAAATGATGAAACAATGGCCCAGCCGATCAACACCCCTGCGGGGCCGCCGGTGGCGAGCGACTGACCAGACACAATAAGAAGTCCGGATCCCACACATCCGCCAAGAGCAATGAAGGCTTGCGAGATGGGGTTGATGCTGCTTTGCAACTTGGTGTTTTGGGGGCCTTTGACTGCACGCTCCAAGGAGTCCAGGTCCAGTGCCGTTGGGCTTGAGCTTTCTGCCCGCTTGAAGGAGTCCTTAAGTTGGGTCCATGGCGATGGCTGCTTTATGCTGACGGAGTGGCTGCCGCTGATGGAGTGTTTTTCGGAGGTTCGGGATGTACTCGCAGACATGAGTTATGCATAAAGTGGTGGCGCTGGAGAATGGAAGCTGGGGGGAATTCAGGGGTCAGGGGTGTATTCAGGGGTGTATTCTGAGGTGTGGATGCGGTGTGAAAGCGGAAGGTGGATGTGGTGTGGATGCGGTGTGTGTGGATTAAAAGTGGAGAAGGCGGCGTCCGGGATCTGGCTTTTATATGGCTGCTACAGCAGGTACAAAAACGGCGCTTGCGTTTGCCGTGCGCCTGCACCCGCGCTGCGGTAGGCTGCGAAAAATCTTGGAGCCATGATGCTCATCTCTCGACGCACAGAATCTTCCGCGGGCTGAGTTGCCGGGAGCGGGGAACTTTCAAACTCGGGGAGCATTACACCGGGCGGGGCTGCAGCGTGCGCCGAGCGCAAGCAGGTCCGAGAACGTAGCCCGGTGCAGCGGTCCCGAAACCGCGGACTTCCGCTTCTCCGCTCAAATGCATGCGTGGCTTTTTCGGGCTCGAGGGCGTAACCTTGGCGGCGGCGACTCGGAGCGAGACCGCACCGGCGCATGCGCGCGTGCTGCGATGCAGAGCCGCGCCGCGCAGTGCAGATCGCGTGGATCACGTGACGAGTGTCACGCGGGGGCTGTACGTGACGCAGGCCACGCGACGCAAACCACGTGCGCGGATACCTACCCCACTCTTGCGCATGCGCAACCCAAAGGCTCCTTGCCACCAATGTCATACAGATTTGAAACCACCGTCGAGCTCCAGGGTTTGCGAGAGATCTTTGCCCTCTCCGGCACCGAGTGGGCACGTCCGCTCACGCCCGAGGTTTTCGCCCTGCTCGAAGCAAAAAAAGTCGTCGACCGCATCTTGGCCGGCAAGCCCGCCCGCGGCTTCTGTCTCAGATCCAGGGATACCAACGAATTGGTTGCGTCGTGTGTCGTCGCCCACAACAAGGCATTGTACAAAGACCCTTCGCTTAACTCTATCGGCAACACGCCGGATCCCGCCCTGTTCGGAGTCAAGAACGCCACGGCCCTTTTGATCAGTTACGTATTTGTTGCCAAGGACCACCGCAAGAAAGGCTTGATGCAGGAGCTCGTCAGCAAGGCCATCAAGTACACGGAGAACGAGATTTTGCAGAAGGAATTGGCCAAGTCCTCGGACGCCAAAGACAGTTTCAAGCTGATGGTGCAGACCGGCCGTGAGCTCGACTCGGCGTTGGCCAATCACTATTTGGGCAAGAAGTATTTCTGGTATCTCTACTCCGCGATTGGAGAGGCCTATGGCAAATTCGCTTTCAAGGGGTACCCTTTGGAGGGCTATCGGATCGGGTTTGATTTTGCCAAGAGGGACTCGTCCAAACTCGTGCAAGAGCTTCTCAAAGAGGGCACAGTCGGCGGGAAAGCATTGCGGCTTCTTGATGGATCCAAGCAGAGCGACACTGATATAATCTCGCAGATTCTGTATGGACAAGAGCTTGAGTTGCTCACGGAGTTGAACAAAAACTTATTCCATTCGGAGCTTTCGGGATCTCGTCGGTCGTCGCTGTCGTTGGCAAATCTCCAGCACACGCTCCAGCAGAAGTTGGGATCCGGCACTTCGGTGAGCAGCGGAAAACCGGACCTGGAGGTTATATCCGATAAATTGGAAGCGACGCATGTCGGCCGGAATTCATTTACCGGCGATCTCGTCAACGAAGCCGCGGGTCGGCGGCCGTCGTCAGTGCTGCAATTTTCGCTAGGCAAGTTTGCCGTGGTTCCGTCCATGGAGTTTCTCGAGGGTGCATTCACCAGCACAAAGGAAATAGCCAAGCGGTGCGGCTCTGAGGAGAACAGAAGCGTGGCTGATATTCGAGGCGCCATCGTCACCAACGAGATGCAGCACAAGTCCATTTACATCTTGTGGAAGTCCATCAGACAGCAGGACATCCATATAGTGGGCATGGGCGAGTGGAGAGTTGACATGGTGCCGGGATTAGGCGGAGGCAGACGCAGGTCGTCGTTCACGGCCATGAACGAGATGGGCGGCTATAATTTCCAGGACTTGGAGCTCTTGTTGTCCACTGCCGTGCACATCGCTCAAAAGGAGACAGTTCATGCCACTGACTCGGTGTACGTGGCCCTCAACGATCTTCCTGCTGAGATCCCTGCACCGGTGATGCACGACTTTTTCATGAACTACTTGAAGCAGGGCTCGGACCTGGTGACGTTTGTGCCGGACTTTGCTGCCACCGGCACGTTGCCCATGCTCCGCAAGTTCGGCGGGACCGACCTGCACTTTGAACTCGACTGGGTCTCCAATACCTTGGCGCATTGGGGCTGATTCTGGAGAGCCCCACTTTCTTACCTGAGAAAACACTGCTTTGCAGACTTTATCAGCTGATAGTACCACTCTAACGTGTACTTGTTCTAATGGTATAAGCTCATAGTAGATCTTTGTAAACGGCTGAGTTAACTGACGGGGGTATGCCTTCCATCTCAAGAAGCACCGCTTCTGCATCTGAATTTTCTGCCTCTGCTGACCGCACTGACTTACAGTCAGCCTGTGATGACCGGTTTTGCCAGCTTATTTGCGTGTGACGTGATTCGATTCATGACCAAATCCTTGATGAGTCTCTTGAACCCACTGCACCAAACCTTCGAAACACAAGTATCTTTGGTGCCTTTGCCACGAAGCCACTGGGGTGAGAAACTCCAATTGTGTACTGAGCAGCCTGGAATGCTCTAGTTTTGCTGCAAACTTATTGTTGCTAGCTTTAAAACTTACTGCTGCTAGCTTTGGAACTTATTGCTGCCAGCTTTAAAACTCATTGCTGCTAGCTTTTAGAACATATTGCCGTCGCCCACGTTTCAGGGAATGCGAAGATAAGCCCAGTTTTTCCAGCTGAATTGGAGTTTTTGAAGACTTCAAAGGCATCATGTATAGAACCATAATCCGGTAAAGGCAAGTAGTGAAAGAAAAGAAGGGGCTGAAATCAGGCATTTCCATAATGCTGCAAATGACAATGCGCATATAGACGCGCAGGTGGCACAATAGGCAGGTCGCAACGGAATACTGTTTGCATTTCCGGGTCGTCCGCTCAGGGCCAGTATTATAGGTGAAGGAGGCAATTGTTAAGGTATGCATACCTCAAAAGTGGTCAACGATACACCACCGTGGCTTAGAGTCACACGAGCACATGGTCAGAGTTTCCGGGATAAAAGCACGTAATTGGCACATGCGAGACGCCACGTGACGATGTACGCTGGTGCTCTATATTTCCAGACCCAATCAGAAATATCGCAGAAGGATTATCTGAGCTTGTTTATCTGAGCGTATTCATCTGACCATCTCGTCTCACCATTTCGTCCGACCCTATTCATTTAAGGGTACACATCTGACCCTATTCGTCTGACGTAAGTGTGCAGCAAATGCACTAGTTCTAGCGTTCATTAGGTCATCATCGCTTGCTTGATTCAATGTCAGGCAGTTTTTAGCTTCTCGTAGAAGCACAAGGCTGGTGGGCATTTTGTTTTGAGGTTCCGACATTTTGTTCCAGCTTTCATGACAGGCACAGAATAGATGGATTCGTAAGGGAAATGAAGGTTCAAATTATTAGTGACTCAACCAGGCTCTTTTAATTAGGGATCTAATTTCCCTCATTAATGAAGAGATCTTCCAATTGGTAACTTCAGCCCATAATTTCCAATGATTATGCCCAATATTTTTTTCTTTAATAGTCACGATATCCCATCAAAAGATTCCATTCGCACAATCCTCATGCGGGGATTTTTAATAAAAGCATGTCCTTTTATTCCTCGACTTGGCAGGCTTTTTGGATAGTTCAGTTTTTCAAGACCAAAGCATTGCTGAAACAGAATCTGAAACAAGGAGATCATGTGACTCGCCATATATCAAAGACGCCTGTTTCTCTCCAAAACCGGAAATATCTCTATACGCCCACTATTTTTTAAGCGCATGTCTCAGCGGCACATTGTATAGAATCTGCAGTGTCAACAGTATACTTGTGTCTAGATTTTGGCGTACTTTGAAGGTATCTAATTTTGAAGAAAGCACAACCGTACTGATGTTCTGGAGGCGCCTTTTCGGAAATTGTTTTCCTGTGTTTCCTTTCGAACACTATTCCTTTATTTAGTCCTTCACACTCTTCGGTCCTTCCTTACTCCCCAGTCCTTTTCCTAGTATCGATTGCCTTATATTTTTTAGTCTTTTTAATTTTTAGTCTTCTTTATTCCCAAGTCCTTTTTCTATTACTATCCCTTTTTATTCTCTAGTCCTTTTCCTATTCTCCAGTCCGCTTCTCCCCCTTTTGGACCTGTGCTTCATTTATTGCCCTCCTTTTTCTCTCGCCTCCTTACTGGGATTTGTGCTGCTTTAAATACAAAAGCAAAAAGGGGTGAGTCTGAAACTGCAGCCGCCCTTTATGTTTTGTTCCTGTATGGGGGTTTGTGCTTGAGTCTTTTGCAGCCGCGTGAAAGATATAAAAAGCTCACAATCCCTGCCACTTTTTTCTCCCTTTTTCTTCCTCCTCTCTGCTCTTTTCTCTTCCTTCCTCTCTTCCTTCCTCATTTTCTCCTCCTCTCTGCTCTTTTCTCTTCTTTCTTCTATTCTTTCTTCTCTCTAGAGACTGGGGAAAAGAATCTGGACGTCTGATGAAGCAGATCATCAGGCTCATTTCGTTCGGAGCCTTCTTCATGATGGATACCCGAAACTTCTAGTTTGATCACTCACCATATCATTAGCCTGAACATGTGCCGGAGATGGCTGTATGTCTACAAACCCGTCACAAAACCTTTCTTCTTTGATGTCCTTGAAGAAACTGCCGACAACAACATTGTGCAGAAATCGTGGCCTTTTGTTGACAAATTGTTCATTTATGGCAGATTATTTTGGCTGCTCTTATCGCTTTGAAAGACCTTATGAGAAGGATTGCTCGGAAGATAGACCTGATATTATAGAAGTGGCCGGATAATGCAAATGATTAGGAAGAAACTGAAAGCTCTAAGGTACAATGACTGAAAAAGTAGCTCCTTACAATCGTCTTCTTTCTTTGCAGTTCAACCATATAGCTGAGTTGAATGGGGGAACTTCTTTTGGCTAGATTCTACTACTATTGATGGCAAGCTTAATGCTGATCTTTATCCCTCGTATACCCATTGAAATATGTGCTTCTGTGCTATTAACCCGCCATCTTCGAGCATTGAATGAACATTTATATCTTGCCATAGAGAAGGCACGGGGCCCCACTTCTCATAGGACAAGAGCCATTTCCTGTTGTTTAAATTCTTTCCAATTGCCAATGAACGGTGCGGCTGTACGAAGGAGCAACCAGTATGAAGTTAATGAACTACTAGTCAAAAGTAGTCGAGAACGCATCAGTCAAGAACACATCAGTCAAGAACGCATCAGTCAAGAACACGTCAGTCAAGAACGCATCAGTCAAGAACACATCAGTCAAGAGAGTATTGATCAAGGATTGGTAACTTGATCTTTTGAATTAAATTGGCCCTCAAGATCTAGGAAGTCAATCTATGACTGGATTTGGCACTACAGGCGTCATGGATTTGGCAAGTCAGGCATCATGGATTTGGCAAGTCAGGCATCATGGATTCCACCAGGAAATTCAAGCCAGTATCAAAGTCGTCACTTTCATGCCGACCGCTATGATGGCCAAATTCAAACAATCGTGCTGTTTATTTCAACAGCCCATTCATTTTGATTGGTAACACTCGCTCCCAACGATATCGGCCACATCAGAAGGATAAAGTGCTAATTGCCAGCCCAGTATGTGAGGCAAATTGTTTTTTCCAAGGCCGTTGCAGTACCTCAATAGTCTCCATCTGTACAGGCCACACTCAAGCCTTTGCAACGACAGTTATACTCACAAGAAGGGTATCTCGTCAATGCAAGCAGGATTCATCCTAGCTAATCTGGTCTGAGCATGAGCATCGGAAAGTTTTCCTGCCATATATCGAGACGGCATCATTTATGTTCCTTTTTTACTTCCTTTCAGTTTCATTTCCATTCAGTTTGACTCCGGTCTCAGTCCTCAACTATTCATAAACCAATCCGTGATTTTTAGGTGATCTTGAAACCTTCGGCAACTTCCGAGTTGAAACATTCAAATTTGTCAGCTAGATGGATTATTTCTATCACCGAACATGGGGGTTTCATCCGCGCCTGTACATAACCAATGTCGAAGCGCTCGTTTTTCTTCCCTAGCCTTTCCTTCGATCTCGGACAAATTTTTGCTTGAATTGTGCTTGACCATATTATGTTTAGCAGTTTCTTGCTTTGCACCTTTTTTTACATCTTGTCTTACAATATCTGATACACCATTTGTTGCTCAAGACTTTCATTTGTGACAATATCTTGAAAACCAAAATCTTGTTTGACGATTTTCCTCCCATTTCTTCATGCACTTCGCAATTCAGATCGTCCACCCTACTGAGCCTTGATTGAAATCGGCTCCATCAATCCCCTCCGAAACGTTTGTTTGGCCCTGCACTTACATTGACAGCATGGCTGTCGCTTGGGGCCTGCCTTACATGCAGGCCCTTCCTGTTCACCGCATTAGGGACTGAGCATGGCTTAAGGGCCAGGCTTCGGAAGGGGCGGCCTTGGTTCAGATAACCACGCAGCACCGGCAACTGTGATGCGCGTCGCGCCTGTCAGAAATGTGTCTGGGCTATGGCCATGCGCGCGCCGTTGATTTCGTTCCCCGGCGAGCACCCCTGCATGTGCATTCGCCCGAGTGGTCGCATGTGGAATTTGAAATAGGTGGGCACACCCAACTTTCCATGCGCCCCGGGAGTTGAACTAGACCACCCAATTTGTTGAACGGCCCGAGGGCCGCACGTGACTTGCACCGAGCACTGTGCTGGCTCTACCTCGTTTGCGCCTTGACCTGAAAACAAGATCTCTGCGGGTCTGTACTAATTCGGTATAGACGCCGAGATCATTCCCATCCGTCAGAACTGGTTTTTATCCATAAGGGGAATGAACGATGCATGGGTTATGCATGAGCAGCATGCTAAGCCTTGCCTCAGGAGCAAATATTTGCTGTTGCGCACGGCAGATGGGCAGTGCGGGCGCGGGCGGAGAAAGCAGATGCCGGTGTGCAGGATATGCAATGCACCTGTGCGCAAGCTGTACTTCAATTCCCGGCACCCACGCCGTCCCCAAAGCATATATTACGCAGCACTTCCCCTGTGTTTCATCTGCATCATTTTTTCGATACTCCTTCTTTGTTTTTGCAACCACTTTGGCCCGCCATAGTTTGTTCTTCTCCAAGCATCTTCGTTTCGCCAGCCACATCATGAGTCTTCTGGCAAACCGCATCTACCACGAACACCAACTCCACATGCCCTTCCACCCCGTTCCGATGGCCAAGGCATCCACTGCCGATTATATCGATCCCTTTAGGCAGCAGCCCTTTCTGCTCATCACAAACTTCCAGATGCGGCCTCCACAGCTCCTAAAAGACGACTTGGTCTCTCCCTTAGCATACTCCTCCCCATACACATATCCCAATGCCGCCTCAGGGGCGGCGTATTTGCAGCCGTCTTTCCAATACTCCACGGTTTCAAAGCAATCCGTCCTGTACTCCCCTCCAATTGTGCCACGCAGCACTCACGTTGACCACAATAGCCCGAAACGCGTGGCTGAAAACGACTCTGAGCAGCCGGGCTCTGGCTCCGATTCGGGTCTGCCCCAAGAAAGACCCAGCAATCAAGCAGGCAAGTTATCTCGCAGCCGCAAACGGAGCGCCGCCAGTCTTGTTTGTGACCAATGTGGTAAGATATTTGCCAAGTCATATAACCTCAAAAGCCACTACAAGTCACACTCCTCGGAGCGCCCATACAAATGTCTGAAGTGCCCCAAAGCATTTGCAAGATCACACGACAAAACACGCCACGAGCAGTTGCATGGGGGCGTTAAGAATTTTAAGTGTGAAGGATACTTGAAGGATGGTGTGACACGGTGGGGATGTGGCAAGAGCTTTGCGCGGTCGGATGCGTTATCGCGTCACTTCCGCACCGAGACGGGGTGGCTGTGTGTACGGGCTTTGATGGATGAAGCCAAAGCCCAGGAGCACGGAGCTGACGGCGAAAAGAAGCAGGACCTCGGAAATACTCCAATTCATCCACAGCCGTTTCAGATCTTCTGCGCTCCACCACAGCAAATTCTACCTATAGGACAGCAGCCACTACATGTCGGCCAGCAGCCACTACATGTCGGCCAGCCGCCGTTGCACCTCGGCCAACAGCCGTTGCAGCTCGGCCAACAGCACCAGAACGCCGCCTCGCATCAATTACATCTCTCGCAGATCGCTCATGGACATTCATTTCTACTGCCGGGTGAGCGGCACTGCATCCACCCAGTTCTGCTACCCCCTCTTCTCCGGCATTAGAGTTACAAAAGATTCAGGGTGTTTCGACTGCTTGGAAATGTCACGAGAGAAGCGCCGCTTTGTTCCCATCTTCGCCACTCGGCGCAGACCACAAGATGGATACTGATAACAAGAAGAAACACTATGCATATTGCATCGAATATACAGAACCCGAATAACTAAACGTAGCGAGAATATCTCGGAAAGGATTTCCGAGCCGAGACTGTCTCCCGATGCAGTCCTGCACACAGCCCGACGTGCAGCGGGCACGCCTTGCCGCGCTCATACGCCGATACCATGCACCCCCGCGTTCAGATAGATAACAGGCCATTCCCGGCTGTATGCAGTGCATCTGCAGTGAACCCAACAGTTGAGATACCACCCTTCATTTCGGGAGCATTCCGTAAGGATTATGAAACATCAACGAAACGTCTGCTTCCTGAAACACCCATGAAACATTCATAAAAACCCATGAAACACCCGAGCTTGAGCGTCTCAAATCCCCCATATCTTGTGTGCTGCTGCTCCTGATTGCAGATCAAGCTGTTTTTGGTGTACGGGTGGAACATCCGTACACCCGTACACCCGAGGCTTTCGCCATTCTGCCTGCACTCCCGTTGGCACTTGGTGTCATGTTCGTCCCCTGCCGCACGTGACCGCTCACGTGACTTTTTCCACGTGTCGCGGCGGTGTTTCATACTGCACCCGCGTGTTTCACCGAACGGGGCCGGGCTTAAGCGCGGCCTGCACACAGCGCGCGCCGCCCCACACATACTCTGGGGTACCACTCCCCCCGAAACCAACCACAATTGTTTCAAGTGAAGCAGCACCAGCAAGCAAAACAGATCTGAAACACCTACCAACAGACCCAAAATGGACGGCATTCTCCGGCTAGAAAACCAGGTGCCGCTGCTCCCCGTGCCCAGCTTGGCCGAGTCTCTTCAGCAGATTCTTGCCGCCTTGAAGCCCCTTCTCACAGCCGAGGAGTACGACCAGCTCTTGGACGAGTCCTCTCGCTGCCTTGGCAATAAGAATATTCTTTTGATCCAAGAGCACTTGCAAATGGCCGCCACAAACCCGGAGGTGGCGTGCTACTTGAACAGTATAAATGGGGACAGCTACCCCGGGATCTACGGCGAGATCAGGGGCGGCATTTTGCCCCGCAACCCGTACCTCGTGTTGGAGGAAGACCCGTACGCCATGACCATCAACCCGCCGAACCAGGCGCAAAGGGCGGCGTCGTTGGTGAACTCGTCGCTCAAGTTCATAGTGACCATGCGGAACGGCACTTTGAAGCCGGACACGACTCCCAAATCGGGGAAGCCTTTGACGATGAACTGCTACCGAAACCTTTTCGGAACCACGCGTGTGCCGGACGACAACCACTCGGTGACCATCCAGAAGTACGGGCACTTGAACGACTCCAGGCACGTGGTGTTTATTTGCAACAACCAGTACTACGCATTGGAAGTGCTCACGAAACAAAATAATGACGGGGGGCAGGAAAACGCCCATCAGATTTGGTTTAGCGACGCGGATTTGGCGGCAATAGTGCAGGCGATTTTGGCCGATGCCAATTCCGTCGACCGTACGAAATCCGTCAATAGCGGCATCGGCTCCATCACAACGCAGACCTATACTCAGTGGAAATCCGCTCGCCAGGAACTTGCCCGGTCGAGTCCCAACTTGTCCCAGACCATTGATAATGCGCTTTTTGTGGTTGTTTTGGACGATACCGTTAGCCCCGTCACGGATCAGGAGAAAATCCAGGCCATTTCCCATGGCCTGTCGATGCTTGCATCCGGCACAAATATCCAGGTGGGGTCCTGCACGTCTCGCTGGTACGACAAGTTGCAAATCATCATCACCAAAAACGCCACTGCTGGCGTGGTCTGGGAGCTGTCCACTATGGATAGCACGGCTATTTTGCGCTTCATCAGTGACATCTACACCGATCTGATTTTGAAACTAGCCAAAAACATCAACGGCGCTGAGAGCACACTTTTCGACCCCAGCATCCAGTTCGTCCTGAGCCTCCAACCCGAGAAAAAGCCCCGCGTCAAGCCTTTGCATTTCAACATGACCCCGGAAATCGTCAACCTTGTACACTTGTCTGAAACCCGCTTGGCGGATTTGCTCAACCAGCACGAGATGAAGACGCTTACCATGAAGCTCAACACCCATCTTCTTTCAAAGCTCGGCATTTCTGCAGACTCATTTCTCCAAATTGGCTTCCAGATCGCTTACTATGCATTGTACGGGAAAATGGCTAATACCTTGGAGCCCATCACCACGAGAAAGTTCAGGGACTCTCGTACTGAGCTCATTGCGGTCCAAACAGACGAAATTGCGCATCTTGTGAAGCTTTTCATTTCGTCCAGCGAAAATTCGAAGAAATGGGACTTTTTCAAGAGATGCTGCTCGGCCCATACCGCACAGTACCGGGCGGCAATGGCTGGGAAGGGCTTTGAGAGGCACATGCATGCCATCTCGCAAGTATTATCTAAGCCCCAGGCCGCCGAGAACTTGAACCGCATCAATAGCGGAACCGGCCTTGAGCCTATAGGAAGCTTGGCCTCGATACACGCAACGCCCATTCCCCTTCTCTCCAGCAACGTCCTCGAAAAGCTCCTGAACGCCGAGATACTCATCTCTAATTGTGGTAACCCGGCGCTCAGACTTTTCGGCATTTCGCCTGCGATCGACCAGGGATTCGGCGTTGGCTACATCATACACAAGGATAAAGTTGTGGTGACAGTGTCGTCCAAGTTCCGGCAGACGCAGAGGCTCTTGGATACTTTTGAGTCCGTGATGGCTGGAATCAAAGATATCGTGGCCAACGAGGCAGACATGTTGATGGCGGTGGCCGACACGCAAAACAGGAAAGCCGAGCTCAAGCACTTGCGCTTGCAAAAGGAGCTCAGTAAGGTCAATTTGAATATGCCACTGACGAAACACCCCATTGACTTGGCCATTAGCGCCACGCCAAAAATCGAGAAGGAGCGCGAGGTTCTCACAACCAGCTCCAAAGATTACTACTACCTCGGTGGCTACGGATACTTTGACGAAGGCCAAGTGGCGATCCGGAGCGACGAGCTCATTCGGGCCGAGTCTTTGCTCAACAGTCTGCTGCATTTGTCCTCGAAAAAACCATCCAGGGCAGCTTCAAGACACCAGTCGTCAACAAATCTCCAGGGTTTGGGAAACGAGCTCAGCGCACGGCTTTCTTTGGGAGATCGGATCCGGGACCGGCTTTCACCAAGCATAAACGGAAGCAATGAAAACGTGGCGGAGCCTGGTTTTTATTTTTCCAAAAGCAGTGTTGGCCGGGCCATCAAACACAAGTTTTAGTGAGGTGTATGCTTTCAATGGAGTGGCTGAGGAGTAGACTCCCCGAGCAGCAATACTTGGTGTTCTGCGATGTTCTTACTGTACATCCTAGTTCAGCGGTTTAGGTGTCCTTTCACAGTAAAGGTCCTTACGGCAGTACTAGCTTATGTTTTGTTACAGATCTACATAGTTCACTTTAATAACACAGCGTCGAAAACCCGTACTACCATGGGCCTTCTTTGGTGTACGGGTGTGGATCTACTAGACGGGTGTGAATACTAGACGGGTGTGAATACTAGACGGGTGTGAATTTACAAGACGGGTGTGGATCTACTGGTGCACGGGTGTGGATTTACGGGTGTACGGGTGTGGATCTACTAGTGCACGGTCACGGCATAACCCACCACCATATGGAGCGATCCGGAATCACAGCACTAGCGAAGGCGTTTGTCCGTGTGCAAGGCCAGGACCTGGCCAAGTTTCTTAACGGGCTCATCACCACACGGCTCATCCCCAATGCCGTCAAGAAAAAGCAGCACACCATCTCCATCGACGAGAACAGGCACTGGCAGCTTTCCAACGCCATAGACTTGCTGAAAAACTGGGGAGCCATGCACGAAGACATTTACGACCCGGACAAGAACATTTGGGTCCGCAGAGACGGTGTCTACTCCATGTTTCTCAATTCCAAGGGTAGGGTCGTCAACGACTGCTTCAACTACCCGAACCCCTTTCACAGCGGGGCAGCGAAAAGCCTCGCAACGCAAGCGCCGAGCTACGTTATTGAGGTCGATGCCAAGTACCAACGGCCGCTTCTTCTGCTTCTCCGCATCCACAAGTTGAGTGCTCGCGTCAGCTTCGACACGCCGCCGTTTTTCTCGTACTACTACTACAACGAGTCGCCGGAGTACGATCAGTGGGTGGAAGATGTGCAGGAAGAATACTTCCGGACGGTCACACCCGAGGCGGCGGCCGAAAAGACGGATTTGTTCATGAAAGAGCAGGTGGTGATAAACCAGACGCAGGCAGACTACGTGCAGGGCTTTGCCTTTGACAATCGGATCCCCAATTTTGGCTTGAAGATAGTCACCAGCAAAGAGTATGCAAACCCGGCAGACTTGCTTTCTGCAGGTTTCCTTGCCCGTTTTCCGGTCACGCAGCAGATCTCCGAGGCGGATGTTTTGGAGAGACGGATGGAGGACGGCTTGTTTGAAACGGCCGACGCGCCGGTGGGCCAAACATTGCTCCCTTTTGAGGCCAATTTGGACTACATCAATGGGCTATCCGTGGATAAGGGCTGCTACGTGGGACAGGAATTGACCATCCGCACTTTGAACGGCGGGGTGATCCGGAAACGCATAGTGCCGGTTGAATTTGAAGCAGACGTGGAGTCCCTTTTGGGAGATGCCGATGTGGTCTCGCTTGAGGTGCAACGCCCAAAGCAAGAAGCGGCTGATGGAAACGAAACTGTGGAGTCGGGCGCCACGTCGAAATCTCCGTTCGGCTCCGGCAAGGTCTCTAGAAGAGGGAAGCTTGCAAAACTCCTAGCGGTGAAGAAGAACCGGGGGTTCATGTTGGTTGCTGTGGACGAGGTTGAGAAGAACGAGCTCTTTGCCGTGGCCGTGGGAGACCAATCTGTGCTTGCCAGGGCAAGTCTACCCGAATGGTGGCCAGTCGAGTGATGAGAGGTACTGGTAAGGTACTGGTAAGGTACTGGTAAGGTACTGGTAAGGTACTGGTAAGGTACTGGTAAGGTACTGGTAAGGTACTGGTAAGGTACTGGCAAGCTACTGGCACGTGCCCGGTCACGTGCGCGCCCTCGCGGATGTGGGTACCCTAACACGCCGCCAGCTCCACGTCGCCACCAAACATGTACAAACTCAGAACTACACTCAAGGGCCATGAGCTGGACGTGCGTGGCGTTGCTGCTGTTGGCGAGTCCGTGCTCGTATCCGTCTCGCGTGATGCCACCGCCCGGCTGTGGGACATCTCCATGCCGCTAGACTACAACACCGATAGCAGCATCTGCTTCAACTCCCCCTCGGGGGCGTTCATCAATTGCGTGGCGTCTGTGAACTCCTCGCTTACAGGCCAGCTCGTTGCGTGTGGTGGAAAAGACGCCATTGTGTATTTGACCGGTACACATGAAACGTTCGTGAAACCGGAAGACGACGTGGGCAAATTCCAGTTGGTGGGCCATTCGGGCAACGTGTGCTCGTTGGACTACCAGCAGGATCTGCTCATTTCTGGGTCGTGGGATTGCACGGCCAAATGCTGGGATTTGGCGGCGTTTTCGGTGAAACATGACTTGGTGGGCCACTCTGCTGCAGTCTGGGACGCCAAAATCTTGGATGCGGACCACGACACTTACCTCACGTGCTCGGCAGACCGAACTATCCGGAAATGGAAAGGAGCAAAGGAGATTGCTTGTTTTACGGGGCACTCCGACGTGGTTCGCAAGCTCTTGGTTCTCCCCGATAAGAAATCGTTTGCCTCTGCGTCCAATGACTGCACGATCAAGATCTGGGACTTGGAAACGGGGGCCTTGCAGCACACTTTGACGGGGCACAATTCCTTCATCTACGACTTGGCTCTCCTCTCTAATGGAGACATTGTTTCGACAGCAGAAGACAGGTCCGTGAGGATATGGCGAGACTATGCTATTCTCCAGGTGATCACCCTTCCCTGCTTATCTGTGTGGTGTGCTTGCGTGTTCCCCAATGATGATATTGCTGTGGGTGGCTCTGACAAGCAGGTGTATGTGTTCACACGTGATGCTGGGCGGTATGCCACGAGAGAGGCCACTGTGGCGCTTGAAGATGCCGTGCGGCTGTCAGCAATATCCGAGCAGTCGTTGGATGACTTGAAAAAGACAGACGTGCCGGGCTACGAGCGCTTGGATCTTCCTGGGAAAGAGGAGGGCCATGTGATCACGGTCAAAAGTCCCGTGGGCGTGATTGAGGCGCACCAATGGTCTGGTGGCCAATGGGTGAAGATCGGCGACGTGGTGAATGCTGCAGGCGGCTCCGCCAACAAGGTGGAGTACCAGGGACAGGAATATGACTATGTTTTCGACGTGGACGTTGAGGACGGCAAGCCGCCCTTGAAATTGCCCTTTAACGCCACAGACAATCCTTATGTTGCTGCCGAGAAATTCTTGGCTGCAAACGAGTTGCCATCCTCTTATACTGAAGAAGTGGTGCAGTTTATCAGCAAGAATACCGAGGGGTTTCAAATGGGCGGGCCAGCGGTGGAAAACCCGTACGCCCACAAAGCGAAGTCGACCGAATCCTTGGTAGATCCTCCGTTTTTCCCCGAGACCACCGCCATCACTTATGACGACTACAAGGCTGCTTCTCTATGCAATGGGTTCTCCAAACTCAACGCTCAGCAGCTGGAAAATGGCTTCGACGGCAAGGAAGTGGCCCGTGTGCAGAAGTCTTTGAGCGACCTTAAGTCCAGAGATGCCATGTATCTCATACGGACAGTGGTTCCGAGAATTCTCTCAAAGTGGGAAAAGGCACTGCGGCTCATCGGTTTCGATCTCTTGCGAGTGGCCATTCCTCGGGTCACCACCGCAGATTTGATCCAATCGACCGATGAGGCAGAGACTATTCACAAGCTTCTCGTTGCCACCCTCGAAAACGTCACGGAGGACGATGTGACGATCTTTATGATGATCGCCAAAGTCTTGAGCAATTTGGCCAACAGCGCTCTTTTCATGCAGATCTTCTTGACTGTGGATGACAACGGCGCCGTGCTGTTGAATGAGAACTACGACAAGCTATCTCTGCATTTGATAGTCTTGATCAAAATCATGACGACTTCACAAGTTGCCAGTGGTCACAAACACTTTTCCATGGCATACACGGCGATAGCGTCGTACTTGTTCAATCTTCTGGCTCGGTTCAAGAGTTTCTTGGGTGCAAACCCTGCTTCCATGGCTGCCATCTTGAGCGTTTTGGATGACATCGGCGATGATTTGGCGCGTTCTGGCGAGGAGGCGGCTTACAGATTGGCAGTTGCTTTCGGAAACTTCCACTTCTATGACCAGTCGATCGCACAGCCCAACTGGTTCTTGGGTATCAAGTCGCTTCACCACACCGAACGCTTCCAGACAGTGTACAAGGAGATTGATGAGAAGACCGCATAGTTCACATCTGGGAGCGTTGCCAAACATATTCTGTTCGACCCCACTGGCGAAATGTGCACCCAAATAGATAGCCCGGCGTATGTGGTCACGTGACTAGTTTGCACGCGCAGAAACAGATAAGCCCGTCTGTCAGACTTCTCCGTTTCTTACCCCGCAACCTCCTTCTGTGCACATGGCAACCGTGAAGTTCCGCCGAGGCGTGGTGGTTCCGTTGGCGCTTTTCTTTGCCGTTGTTTTGGTTCTTTTCGTGGCGGGCCCGCAACCGCGGGACATGGCTCTGCAGTTGAAGCATTTCGGAATCGCAGACCACACGAACACCGAAGCGCTCGACGACGAAGGAGATTCGAGTTCTGAAGGTCTCGCGCTGAAGTTGAGCGGGTTCGGCGGCGATACGCCGAAGGACGAAGGGGGCGGGCTGGCCGCGGGAGAAGGCACGGAAGAGCAGGTCGAGAGCTCTGGCAAAGCCGGCGCCGAAAAGGGCCCATACGTGGTTCCGCCCAAAGAGTATCCCGAGATTGTGGGCCCCGGCAAAGACTCCATGGGCGGCGACTTCTCCTTCCGTTTCTACTCGCATAACGTCAGAAACGGCGCCCACACAGGCCTCGTTGACGGCGAAAAACCGTGGAAAGACAGAAAACTGCATGTGGTGAGCTCTATCAAGGCGCACACGCCGGCTAACAGCATCATTGCGCTTCAGGAGCCGGTAAAAGGGCAATTGGAAGATATATTGAAGGCATTAAACCGCTATTCGGCGGAAGACACGCCGGAGTGGACTGCATACGGGGGCGGCCGGGTTGACGGCGCCGACAAGGGAGAGTTCGTGCCAATTCTCGTCCGGGGCGCTGAGTGGGAAGTACTCTTCCACGATACGTTTTGGTTGAACAACAAGGATGAACGCAGCTCGTACACAGGCTGGGACGGCAAGTACCCCCGCATCTGCACGTACGTGACTCTCAGGCACCGCCAGACTGGAAACCATATCAACGTGTTCAACACGCATCTCGACCACAAGGGCAAACTCGCCAGAACAGAAGCGGCAGGTGTGCTTCTAGAGAAAATGCAAATGCTCAACGAGTGGCCGCTGTTCCTCATGGGCGATATGAACTCAGTTCCCACCGATGCCAGCTACAAGAAGCTCGCACTGGTCTACTCAGACACACACACGCTAGTGAATTCGGAAAACCGGTATGGCCATCATGAGTGGACGGTGACGGGGTTCCTGGGCCAGTTCGCTGCAGACGCAAAGCGTATCGACTACATCTTCTCTCCTCCGTACGTGAAGAAGGAATGGGAAGACATCTGTGGGGCGTCGGAACGGGCGTTTGACCTCGTGCTCCAGGGCTACGGGGTGATGCACTCTAAGTTTGGCGGGGTGTACATGAGCGACCACCGGCCGTTGGTGGCGGACTTCCGGCTACACAAGTGCTAAGGGCTACACAAGTGCTAAGGGGCTATTGATGCACCCCGTCTATGCAGCCAATCCTGCTCCATGCAAACGGGGGCAGGTCGACGCCGGACGCTCCTACACTTGATCTAAGCCAAATGGCAAGAGATACTACACTTGCTCTAAGCCAAATGGCAAGAGATACTACACTTGATCTAAGCCAAATGGCAAGAGATTTGAGCCGTGGTGCACAGGTGTTTTTTCGCAACCGGGTCAGCTTGGGGCGGCCTACACCTTGGCGCCATGGAGGCGGGCAGTCAGCTGGCCCGTTGGTGGCCACGGCAAATGACCAGCATCATCGAGTCTCGCCGGCCATCATCGAGTCTCGTCGGCCATCATCGAGTCTCGCCTGGCCCGCGAGTCTATATGCAGGCATGCCGAAACCCTCGCATCGCCGGCGGGTTCCTAACAGGCGGCATTCAAGCAGGCAGCCGAGCCAACAGAACAGAAACGGGCGGGCATCCCGAATATCAGCAAGGACCCCGTTCGGGCAACCCAACGCAGTCGTAGTGCACCATGTGCACCAGAGCCCCACGAGCTACCGAAAGTGAGCACGGCACGACGCGAAAAAAACTCACCAGGCACAGCTAGCTCCAGCCGCCATCCTAGCTACCACACAGAAATGTCCTACGACGATATTGAAAACGCAGTGCCCGACATTGTGATCGGGTCCACGCTCCTGGAAAACGACGACGATGCCGTCTACGAGCACGACGCCGAGTCCGGCGCCGAGGAAGAAGAGGTCGAGACGGAGGCACCAAAGGAGAAGAAGTCCGTGGCGTTTGCCGGGTTGGAAGACGAATACGATGAGGAGGAGGCCCGCAGAGAGTTCGAGGAGGGCGGCGGGTTGCCCGAGCAGCCCGAAAACCCGGACTTTTCCAAGTTGACGCCGCTCTCCCATGAGATCATCAACAGACAGGCCACCATCAACATCGGAACCATCGGCCACGTGGCGCACGGTAAGTCCACGGTTGTGCGGGCCATTTCGGGGGTGCAGACGGTGCGTTTCAAGGACGAGTTGGAGAGAAACATCACCATCAAGTTGGGATACGCCAACGCCAAGATCTACAAGTGTGACAACAGCAGCTGCGAGGCACCCGGGTGCTACCGCTCTTTCAAATCAGACAAGGAAATACATCCCAAGTGCCAGCAGCCTGGATGCGAGGGCCGCTACACGTTGGTCCGTCACGTGTCGTTTGTGGACTGTCCAGGGCACGATATTTTGATGAGCACCATGTTGTCGGGAGCTGCGGTCATGGACGCCGCCCTTCTCTTGGTGGCCGGAAATGAGTCCTGTCCACAGCCGCAGACGTCGGAGCACTTGGCAGCCATCGAGATCATGAAGTTGAAGCACGTGATCATTTTGCAGAACAAGGTCGATTTGATGAGGGAGGAGTCGGCGTTGGACCACCAGAAGTCCATTTTGAACTTCATCCGCGGGACCATTGCGGATGGCGCCCCAATTGTGCCGATTTCGGCGCAGTTGAAGTACAACATCGATGCCGTCAACCAGATCATATGCGACTACATCCCTGTTCCCCCCAGAGACTTCTTGGCGTCGCCTCGCTTGATCGTCATCAGATCTTTTGACGTCAACAAGCCCGGAGCCGAGATCGATGACTTGAAGGGTGGTGTTGCCGGAGGGTCCATCTTGAACGGAGTGTTCAAGATCGGAGACGAGATCGAGATCAGACCGGGTATTGTCACCAAGGACGACAACGGAAAGATCCAGTGCAAGCCCATCTTCTCCAACATTGTGTCGTTGTTCGCCGAGCACAACGACTTGAAGTTTGCCGTTCCCGGTGGGTTGATTGGTGTGGGAACCAAGGTGGACCCTACGTTGTGCAGAGCCGACAGATTGGTGGGCCAGGTGGTCGGGTCTAAGGGCAACTTGCCTTCGATCTACACGGATATTGAGATCAACTTCTTCCTCTTGAGAAGATTGTTGGGTGTCAAGACCGAGGGTGCCAAGCAGGGCGCCAAGGTCAGAAACTTGGAGACGGGCGAGGTGTTGATGGTGAATATCGGCTCCACGGCCACGGGTGCACGTGTGATTGCCGTCAAGGCCGATATGGCCCGGTTGCAATTGACGTCGCCTGCATGTACAGAGGTGAACGAGAAGATCGCCTTGTCGAGAAGAATCGAGAAGCACTGGCGGTTGATTGGGTGGGCTACGATCAAGAAGGGAACTACGTTGGACCCAGTGGCATAATCATTGGCTGTTTCAGAGCGCTATATATCTGTCTTAGCTGTTTCAACAACTCTATTATCATAAGAGCGACGCAGTAAATTCCTGTGAGACCTGGTCACTTTAAGGGCTTGTTGTGAGACCTGGTCACTTGTGAAGGGCTTGCATCGCGAGGGCATACTGTTCGCTGCGGATGAAGTTCACGTACGAGTCGGTCTCCATGAGCCTGTAGATGGAGCCGGTGATTCGCCGCAAAACACGGGACGCGTTTTCCAAGGGCTCTAGCACCTTTTTCAACTCGCTCTTTTCACCCTTGCTGGAGTCGTCCCGCTCGCCGAACATGCGCTTCTCCAGAACGGGAGTTTTCATGTAGTTGGTGAGGTCATCGGGCCCCAGCGTGTCTTGCCCGTACTCGAACATCTGGTCTAGCTGCTGCTGCAAGTCGAAGCCGATGTTGAGGCTGCATGGGGCGTTGGGAGAGAAGTACTTGCAGTAGAGCCGCAGCGCCATGAGAAGCCTTTTTCGGACGAGCGCCTCTGCTGCTTTGAGCACCGCTTCTCTCTTCACGGGATCTGCGTCCTCTTCGTAGATGCGGATCAAGTCTTTGCTTTGCTTTTTTTGCAGGAGAAACTCGTCGATTTGGGTGCAAGCGTTGAGGTTCTCTGCACACTGCTCTCTTTCGAGATGTTTGCGGAATAGGTGGTTCAAACCGGGGTCAAGCAATATTGCCTTGAAGCTGGGCGCAACCGGCTTCTGTAGCCTCTTTGACTTCTCTGAACTCGGGGACTCCTCGGACTTTTCCGATCTCTCTGATCTCTCTGATTTTGATCTCTCTGATCTCTCTGATCTCTCTGATTCTGACCTCTCTGACCGGCCCGGCTCGGAATCCATATCGGAATTGCTCTTCCCGGAATCCTCCGCATTCCACACCAACGAGTTCTCCAGCTCATCGCACGAGTGACGGTGCTTCAGAAAATGGCCATTTTGGCAGAAATCCCACTGGCACGCAGCCTTGGGCGATAGCGTGTAGAGCGCCTCCCGGTCATGCAGAAACTTTTCGTAGCCATCCTTCACGCTCACGTGCACGAGAAGCCCACACCGCAACAAGATCTCGCCAAGGGCCACCGCCTCCCCGATACTGTATAGCGTGGAGCAGTCCATGAGCCACTGCACAAACGCTTTGCCGGAGAAGCAGTACGGGATGCATGTCTTGGTTTCCTTGAGCACCCTGTTGTGGAAGACGCGGAGTCCGGAGCCCGCCTCGAAGTACTGGATGTGGCAATCCGACTCCGGGTTCAGAAAATACCGGTGGTAGAACGGCGACTCCACCTTTAGACTGTGGGTTCGGTCACGAAAGTAGTCCAGGTCAGTTGCAGGGTCCGGCACGTGATAGGTCTCGGAGGCCCAGAGCTTCGTGGTCTGCATCTCCGTCGACGCCACGTGCTTTGCGCTGGGAGACCACACGTTCGGAGCGGGGCCGAACATCTCGGACGTCAAGATGTGGTTGAAGCACTCCGAGTACAAGGCACGGCTGGTGGCTTTGGAGCGGCGGAACACGAACAACCGCAACGTGTTGAAGTTCGATCTGATGACCTCGGGCATTTCCTCGAGGCCAAGGCCCACGTCCTCGTAGAACCTCTGCACCAAGGCGGTGCCTTTCGGCGTGATCTGCACCGTGGTATTCTGGCTGCTTAGAGACGACGCCGTCCTAGAAGAAGGATTGTGGAGGAAATGGCACAGAAAATACTTCTTCAATAGCTCGAATGCCGTCTGCGGCTCGACCGAGTAGGCGATCTTGCCGGCCACGTGCTGTGGAATGGTCAGCTCCAATTCAAGCTTGAGGTCGTGCATTAGGCAAATGGCAGTGGAGACTTCAAACGAGTAGGGCGGCGCTTTTCGGGCAAACACATCAATTTTTTTCAAGTACGACTTCTCTCGTGTCGACTTGTCGGCCCCGGTGGCGGTCAAGTTCAATTGCCAGATTAGGATAGCGAAGATGGCAATGAAGTTGCGTTCGCTGATGTCTGAGGCAGCCGCGTCCTGGAGCGTGAGGAAGTGGGCGCCGGTCATGAAGAACTGAGGCGAGGGTAACACTGGAAAATGGGGGGCTAGACTTGGGGAGTCAGGCGCTTTTAAAGGGCGGTCTCGAGCGGCCTTGACACATTAGATGGCGCCTGCACACAGCGCAATATGAAACGCTCCGCGCATAGCAGACCCTGCGTATTTCAGGCACAGCTTCTGAGCCTCATGCACAGCTTCTGAGATTCATGCACGGCTTCTGAGCCTCTTCATGCACGGCTTATGAGCCTCTTCATGCACGTCTGCAGCAAGGTTCCAGCCCTTTCACCCGTGCGTCGTCGAGGTGTTTCATGTGCTTAGGGCGTTCGAGATCTGGAGCCTGTGCGCTGGATGCAGGACCGGCGTATCAAAATTTGCTCAGCAGAATCAGCTGGGTGGGGCCGAATTCGCCAGCTGACGTGGATCACAATTTGGTGTACCTCTGCAAAGAGTCCGGGACCGTGCGGCCCAACTCGTCTAGCGACGCATCCACCTGTAGCATTTTATCGTCGGCAAGGTTGATCTCCTTGTTTCTGTTATGGTTGTTATGCGCATTGACTTCGTTGTTGCTTGTGATCACGTCGAAAAGAAGCCCGTACCGATATAACGTGGCCCAGCTATCCTTGAGAGCCTTTGCGCTCATGATCGACCGGGTCACCTTGATGCCGGCCAAGCTCAAATTGTCGATGGACGAAGTTTTGGACGTCAACGTGGTGGCCTCCAAATTGGAGCTCTTAATCATGGCCTTGTACTCTTTGTAGGCCAACTTGAAGTTCACCTGCTTGGTATCAGACCTTTCCACCCACCGCGCGCCAGCAATGAGAAGCAACTTCTCCACCTCCGACAAGCTGTCCATCTGGCTGTTGATGCTGCCGCTGATCATGTTCTGGAACGCGGCGTCGAACTTCTCTGGCAGCGGAAACGGCTCGTTCACCGTGATGCAGGAGACGGGCAAGCAGCAGCAGTTCAAGAGGTGCTTGTAGTTCCGGGTGGAGGCAAAGACCTGGGTGGCGATGCGCCGCAAGCCCGAGAGCGAGGGGCTTTTGGAGTAGAGCTGGTCGCTCACGTGGCGGTTCCAGGCTTCGGGGTACTTGGGGTCCTCGTAGAGCCCAAAGTCGGCCGGGTCGATAGTCAAGGAGACCTGAGCGTTTTTCCAGAACTCGTCCAAGGAGTCTGGTTTTTTCGTCTCGATGATGCGCTGGCTGAACCTGCTCCGCACCCGCTTCTCCAAGTTTTCACGGATGGCGATGTTCTGCGTGATCCCAAGCAAGCAGATGGGGATCCGCGACGACTGGCACAAGTCAAGCAAGTTGTAAAGCAAGGTCTGCCGTGGCGTCCGCGTGTACTCGTCGATCTTGTCGATGATGATGAGGATACGGATGGACAGCAGGTGGTCGTTGTGTAGGTTGTCGTCGAGCTTGTTGAGCGCCGTGAGGATATTGTCGAAGGTGTCGCTGATGGACCGCTGCTCAAAGGCACTTTCGGCCACCGCCGAGGAGAAGCTCTTCACCTGCATGTCGAGCTGGCGGGCAAACTCACGGATGGCTGCGTTGTCGGAGCGGTGCATGTCGCCGCCAAGGCGTATGACAATGAAGGTCTTGGGATACTGCACACGCATGGCTTCCAAGGCTTTCTCGACGGCCAAAGTCTTTCCGGAGCCGCTGGGGCCCATGACAAACGCCGTGTGGCTCTCGGAACTGGACACCGTCTGCTCGAAGAGCGAGCACACCTCCTTGAACGGCGCCTTCAACGAAGGCTGTAGCTGGGGGACGCGAAGCCCGTGGATTTGCTGGAGCACTGTGGACTTGATCAACGAGACGTCGAACTTGGTGGCCAACGTGGGTCCGTCCGCAGCACCGGGTTCGTCGTCGGACCCCAGCGACACCACTTCACGGAACCTGGCGGGTTGGTTCTGGTCTTGTTCANCCTGCAGCTGATTGGTCTTCGTCGAGGTCTGCAGCTGATTGGTCTTCGTCGGGGCCTGCAGCTGATTGGTCTTCGTCGAGGTCTGCAGCTGATTGGTCTTCGTCGGGGCCTGCAGCTGATTGGTCTTCGTCGAGGTCTGCAGCTGATTGGTCTTCGTCGGGGCCTGCAGCTGATTGGTCTTCCTCGGCACCTTCCGTTTGCGGTGTTTCTGCCGGGCCGTTGGCCTCGTCTGCGTGTCTTTTTTTGATCCACGCTAGCATCTTTTGTCGGTAGTCTTCGTCCATGGGCACGAGGTAGACTCTTTTCTTCCCGCATGGGGGCGTCACTCCCGGGTATTTCTGGTCCGGGTATTTCTGGTCCGAGTATTTCTGGTCCGGGTTTCTCTCGTCCGAGTTTCTCTGGTCCGAGTTTCTCTCGTCCGAGTTTCTCTGGTCCGGGCTCTTCTGGCTTCTCTGGCTCCTGGACTTCCTCAACAGACGGCGTCTTTTCTTCTCGCGCAAGTACTCGTTTACATCGTGGCGATCTGCAAGCACAACGTTGCGTTTTCCGGGATCTGCCGGGGCGCTGGCCGGAGGGGCGGGAAACAGCACGGGCTTCTTCATGCGGATGTTGAAGGAGTAGTTCAAGTCGAGCTTTTGCTGCGGCTTGAAGTTCGACACGAACTTGTCATTCTTCAAGTCGTTGTAGGAGTACTCCTTGATGGCGTTGAACTCGCCCTCCAAGTCGGAGAATCCAGACATGAGTGGCCTTGCAGGCGTGGGAAGAGCGTGTATCACGGAGCGGACGCGGCCCTGAGCAGGTGTGCATCCGTACATCCACATTCACATCCGTACATCCCAGTAAACCCGTACACCATAGCGCAACGCCCTCACCTCCGCCGCCGCCCTCACCTCCGCCGCCGCCCGTGCACTCCCCCCCCCATGACGTTGCCCGACTCTGTTACCACCCTCTTGAAGGCCAAGCACTTCGTGCACTTGGCCACGTGCCTCGACAACCAGCCGCACGTGTCGCTCATGAACTACGCCTACTACCACGACGCCGCCCGCCACTACGTAATCATCTCCACCCCCACCAACACAACCAAATACGACAACATGACAAAAAACCCCAAGGTGTCGTTGTTGGTGCATGACTGGATCACGTCCGCGCGGGCCGAGGGCCAGGAGCAGGGCGGCAAGCGAAACTCTCTTTTCGAGCTCTTGACCAACATCAACAAGGCAGAGACAAACAGTGTTTCGGTGATGCTCAATGGCGAGGCCGCGGTGGTTTCGCCGGACAACGACAAGTACGAGCTCTACAAGTCTTTGCTCTTGAATAGTGGCTTTAACGATGACACCCAGAAGTCACACTACTTGACCAATGAGGACATTGCTTTGGTGGTGATCACTGTGAAGTCGTGCAAGGTGACCGACGCGGAAAACAACGTGGAGCTGTACCAATAGAAAGCGGGGGCTCGGAGGCAGTGATATAGACAGAATGAAGAATGTGATTAGTAGAGCGACAGGCATGCTGCCACTAGGGACATGATACAGGATGCTGCCACTAGAAACATGATACAGTAGTGATAAATAGTCAAGTCCATACACGAGCACCTTCGTTGAAGGGGGCAAAAATGCTGGTCCCAGGAATCGAACCTGGGTTTGTTCGGCCACAACGAACTGTACTAACCACTATACGAGACCAGCTTTATCTGCAGTGTTAGAAACAGTAATTATTCCTTGGGTCTTTTTAAAAAGTAGTTAGTTGTATATTCGAATACTCAGTAACTATAAAGATCCTGTTC